>RWJN01000634.1:0-15599 GCA_004332605.1 Steccherinum ochraceum
GACTACGTTAGAAGGCTTGTACGAGAGGGAGAGGCCAAGCCGGCCAGCCAGTGCCCGTGGTATGTTCGCATGACATACGATATGTCCAAAGGAAAATATGCGTTCGCCATGAAGCTCAAACAGGAACTGAGCCAAGGCAATGTGGTACATATCACTGGCTTACCTCCTCGTCCGGACGGCCAATTGGAATGGACACGAGATGGTATCTTTGACTATTTTGGGATCCCTATGGACAAATTAATGGACACAGTGGGTAAGTCGTGTACTGGGTACCTTCGCATCTTGGGATGCTTTGCTTAAATATGCTCTCCTAGATGCTCATTTGCGTACCACCAGTAATCTCTCTACGGCCAAAGTAGAGAAGCCGTATCACGTGAAGATGACACTGGACGACTTTACGGACGGTTTGGTATCTGTGAATGAGTATGGAGGAGAGAAAGTCGTGTCCGGCCATCACATACGCGCTGTGATGGACGCAGCCTCGGTGGATAGGGTTGTCCCTATTTGGATGAAGTGAGTAATGTCATCTCGCATTATAACCACTGCACGATCTCACTTGAACGTCTACAAGACACTTCGACGATGGCCATCCTGCTCACTATCGAAACACGAGGCCGAAAGACCGTCTTTCTGTCCCAGTGGATGTCCAAAACTCCCAATCTTGGCTTCTCTTCCACGATGCCCTCTATTTCACTTACCCGCACTACGACTCCAATGCACTGGGTACCTACGTGGAGATTATTGACGGCCACAAGATTTGGATCTTCGGAAGGAATCCAGCTGTCAATGATGCAAAGACGCGAGGGCAGTTTAACCGGGCCATGCAAGATCACAAAGCCTCGAGTGTGAGGTACACAACCGGAATTGATCGTTATGTGGTACAGCTGGGACCTGGGGAAATGCTGTGAGTTTTCATGTTCGTCGTCATTTTGCTTTTGTTGACCGACACTCTTTTCAGCTTGCAGCCGCCTGGTCAGATGCACGAGGTATTTACGCCGGTGCCTACCGCCTCCTGCGGTGGGCATTTTTACACTGTGGACACCATGCACATGACGGAGGCCATGCTGCGTTATGATTTTGAATCTCGTAGTAAAAACACCAATCACGACCACCCGTCTAGTCTCTTGACCATCGATATGATGATAAATGGTCTCAAGGACAGTCCTCGAACAGGTGAGCTTTACACATAATCACTTGCATCGATATTCTATCTAATATGCAAGTGACAGTCTACCCTCGCAAAGCCCTCGCAGCACTGTGTCGCATCGTGCTGAATCCTGAGCAGTACTACCGAGAACCCTACGATAATCCTGACTTGGCCCTCAAGATACGCCAAGCTCAAGAGGAAGAGCACAAAGCACAGGCAAAGGCTCAGGAGAACGGAAAGAAGACAAAGGCTCAAGTGAAAGAGGAGATTGTGTTGGAAGACCGCAAGCATGCCATAGCCAATGCTAAACTGCTCCTGGCCAATGTCAAAGTGGGCCGCGACCAGCTCCCACTCTCTGTCTCGTGGAGAGCCAATTTGCTGGACGACGACGATAAGGACTTTGTGTTTGAAGACGGTTATTACAACGTGAGCGATGTGGTGGACATTGCGTGTTTTAAATCATCTCTTCGATAATGAGCTACTAGGATTAAGTACTGGGTAGATTACTACTACTTCTAATTATGCAATGCATTGTTTCTTGTTCTGATAATCTCTCCCGCTCGCATTCACTACTGTATGGAGGCCAAATTTCAATCCCCTCCACGACCAAGACGATCGAGGCGCTCACTGATTTTCTTTCTTCTGCTCGCTCTTCCACCACGCATCCGTCATTCTGGAGCTCACTCCGAACCTCCCCGCCAATATTTGTGCTTTAGTTCTTTCATCCCTCTCAGAGCCGGACACTCGGTGATCAGCCGCGTTTACAAATGCTCTTCTCCCTGGCCTTCCCAGGGTGTGGATCGCGCCCGCCGTCGCCCAGAACTCTCTCTTGCAAGGAACTATGGAAGCGTTAGCGGGACATAGTGTTTGAAACGGTCAAGGTGAGTACTTCCTTACAGATTTTTATGCCCGTTTCTCAACGTGAGTTTTACAGGACTCAGACTGAAGTAGGAAGCCCGGCGAGTTCGTGAGTGTGGCGAAGGGTCAGAGGCAGCTACGAATCTCCTTCTGATGTCTTCCAAACCCTCCCTTCCCACTCGCAACTGCCTCTTTATCCTGATGCCTCAAGAAGTCGGTCGACAAGGGCTCGCATCGATCGCCCGGGCTGTCGACCGTAAGGACGCCTCCCCCCTCTCAGCATGCCTTCATCCCGAAGGATAGTGGTGTGACCTGTTAGCTTTGACCTAGGATCTCTGCTCGTTCCGCGGCGACACCATACACACCTTCATCTCCGAGCGGGTGCCCTCCAAGACCGAAGATCTCCAGTTTTATGTCGATCCAACTCAGACAAGGCAACAAAATCACCTACCTCTCAGTCCCCACACCTGGCAAGTCTTCCATGCCATTCATCGGCCTCTCCGACCACCCAAAGATCACCAACTCTCTCCCATCCTTTGCGCCCAACAACGGCAAAAGGGAAGAGAAGCGTCGTAGAGAACGCAATTTCGTCGACTCGGCGCTGGAGGTGTTGATTGTAGGGGCAGGACATTCGGGGTTGGACCCGGCGGCGAGGCTGGGCAGTTTGGGCGTGAACATGTTGCTGGTGGAATCAGAACGAGCGGGTTGGGGATCATTAGAGAGGGAGGTATGAGGCGTTGCGTTCGCATCATGTCGTCTGTGAGTAGTGTGTGGTTTCCCAAACCTTTCTGTGGCTGAATTGTGGCTGAATACCCGCCGTTCAACCAGGGTTTAACCACCTACCATACTTCAAGTACGTCCATTCCCCTCTCAACTGTTCATTATATGCGCTTACCTTGCACTCCAGCTTTCTCTCCACACGGCCGGTATACATCCCCACCAGGAAGCCACATGCGACGACGAGACCGGCAAGTGGAAAACGACGCTTCAGAACGTCAAGACTGGCGAGAAGCGGACATTTGACGTGGATCATGTTGTGTTTGCGTAAGGGTGGGCGGCGGGGAACCCGTATTCCCTAATTATCTCTGGACAGGTGAGTGGTAGCGGATATCGAGTTGGGAATGAGTACTGAACGTAAATTCAGGATCAAGTTCAAGGCTTAAACCCTTCATTCTATGCAGCACGAGTCGGCAAAGAACCACATGAGCAAGAAGGTTGTGAATCTTGTGATTACCGGTGCTTGCACATTTGGTGCGACCTTCAACATTTGACCTGCACACACGTTGCTCATATCATCCCTCTGCTGCTTGGATATTCCTAACACATCCTCTCCTCAGACATGACGATCTACCAACGAAGCTCAACCTACCTCAAGACCAACCAAGAAAGCGTGCCCACATTATGAAACGTCCATCCTCCCTCCTCCCTCCTTCTCTTTTCCTCATTCATCTAACACACCACGGCGATCTACAGGGAAGGCGGACCCTCCATTGACAACACCGACCGACTCGCCAGCTCCTTCCCTATCAAGTTCAGCAGGCTGTTCGGGGGGAGGGGCGGTGAAGGATACCATGGATGCGGACATGGAGCTGTTGGATTGGCTGCGTCGGGTGGGGTATAGAGCGAATGAGGGTGAGAGAAGTCGCTTGATTTGGACGGCGATTAGGAGGGGTGGGGTATTACTTTGGTGAGTGTCTGTTCGCGACGGGTCGTATTCTTTCGCTGATTTTGATACACTTGTATCCATTGTTTTTCGACCACCATTCTGTACGCTGTATGACCATCCCATGTTTCTCGCACATCCTCACCAATCTCTTCATCCACCCTTTTCACATCTCTCGCTCGTCGTCGTTAACTATACAGCTTGAACAGACGTTGGCGCATGTCGGAAAACCGTTGACGGCAAGATCAAGATCAAAAACGACGCCAAACTCACCAGCCTCACACCATCCGGCCGACCACGGGTTCCATCTCGACGCCGACGTCGTACTATTCGCCACCGGGCACGTCCCATCACGATGGCCTCATTTGGCTTGACCATGGCCAAACGACTTTTTTGTGTGCAGATTTGGCTATTTCTGCGATTCCGTGTGTTCCATCGTGGGCGACACCGTCAAGGACCGGATGCCGCTTGTCCGAGGAATCAACGACGAGGGAGAGATCCGCAGTGTGGTCAGTGCGTGCTCCTTCGTAAGTTGACAACTCGTAGCTGACGCTTCTATTTTCGTCGCTATCAATGCCACGTAGGTATTGTCTTGTCTGGCTGCCCACCTCCTCCCGCCTCCTCTCGCCTTAGATGTCGGGTTTCTACCTCCCGCGGACACGAACAAACACCAGCCAGTTGTCCATTGACGAAGGATATCCCGTGCTATAATTGTTCGTTGCAATAGCTGTATGCCATGTCTTGTTTCGCCGGGACGGGCATTGGCTCTCGTCGTCCACCCGCCCACGGCACCACGTCCATCTGTCTTCACCAATCACCTTTACCGCTCTCCCTCGACGGACAGTACCATTTTGAGGACGCACACAACCCTGTGAAGCTCGCGTCGCAAACGTCAGCTCGTTCTCCCAGACTCTCCGGCGGTCCTTGCTACAAGTCAAACGTTGTGTTGGGGAACTGTAGTCGTCAGCACGGGACACAATGTGCATGGGGTACGTCGTCCATTCTACTACATTTCATTCGGCTATTCATCAGCATTCGTTCAGGATTTACGATTTTTTGCGGACGCGCTTCCTCCCATTCGTTCAACCTGGCCTCTTCTCGTCACCTCTCACACCCTCATACGGCCGGACACCTACCAAAGCGACGTCTTCGAAGTCTCAGGGTTGTTCGCGCCGCCTGTGCTTCGTGTCTTCAAAGTTTGTACACACGTTGCTCCAAACGTCGGAGGATTTGCGTGCCCGGAGAGGCTTGTCTAGAGCGCATATGAGGTATGTGATTCATATATTTTAAGCTTCATGGATTATTCACTAAAGTTCCGCTCTGAACAAGTTGTTCTCGTCGCCCGTACTCCGGTCTTTTCTACTGAACGACTCGCATTGCACCATGAAACGGTTCTGGACCCTCGCATACGTATGTTCAGCATGCCCACCCACTATTGTGTGCAGCGACCGCGCTACTGGCGAGGAAGTCAACTACACCCGTAGCTTAGACTCCAGCGATGAGATGAGCACTGAATATGCTATGCGCAAGGTACGTCAGCCTCGGTATCAATTTTCGTCGCCGTAGAGCTCACTGTTCTCGTAGGACGAGGATTGAAACCCTAAGGTCTTCCAATCAAAACGTTTGCTTCGCGACACGCGGCCTCTCGCAAACACGTCTATAGACTCCCTAGACCTGCGTACATCAATCGGTGTCGGCGTGCGGGCTGGATGTTTTGCTGTCGAGCTCGGTGAGAGCGATCTCTTCGTCGCCGGTGGAAGGACCACATCTGGGAGATCCAGGTTGGAATATATGCTCTACGAGGGTTGCGGCGCACGCAGAAGGTGTATAAGAGGTGCGTATTACGTGGTGAAAAGCTGTTATTTCGTTGCTAACAATGCCACGTAGATATGATGGTTTCTGATCATCCGTCCTTCTCAAGTCAACCACGTGCCTGTCCTGCGGACCCTGGTCTTCAACTCCAGGTTCAACGACAGGAGACAACGCATTTCAGGTACGTCCTCATCGCTGCGCAGTTTTGTGATGGCGGAGCTGACTGTCCGTTCAGGACGGGGAAGTACGAGTCGGGGGCAGCAAGGTCCGCGCATCAACGTCATTTCAATTCTTCGCTCAGACCCCTGCAAAAGCCAGGATGGCGACTCCCATACTCCGGACTTTTTCATTGACGACTCCGAGAACATTTGCGTGGTTTGGGGCGGCGGACGACTCGACCGCTGAGATGACCTACGAGACTTTCACGTCTCACGGCAATCTGAGCTCTTGCACGTGTGGGGCAACCCAAACAGCGTGCACGACGAGCACTTCTCAGCACGGTTCTATTCTACCAACTGGTCTGGGCCGTACCGTCCGGACTACCTCGACCAGCTCGCGGTCTCCAGGACGCTCTGCCGTACAGCAGTGGTTATACGTCGGATTACGACTGTTCGGAATACGGGTCATCAGAGCGACGTCGTATGAGCAATGACTCGACCGTTCTTGGCGTATATCATGTATGTCTTAGCTGTTGTGAATTTGCTTGACGGTCGAGCTGATGGTTTGTTCAAGTAGAAGCCTGTTTCCGGGAGAGGAAAGTCTGCCGATCAAAAATTTCCCAATTCTCCACCTATGCGCTTGCAAACTCAGGGATGGACTCTCCAGTGGACTGGACGGTTCTCATCGATGACTTCCAATGAATTCACGTGGTTCTGGGCAACGGGCGGGCATTTTGATCGTTGGGAGGAGGGACGCGGGGAGTTAGACGATTCCAAGTGGAGCATGCACACAACGGGTGTTCCGGCGCCCTCAGATCAATGCGAACAGGTACGTCATACGTTATACAAAGCGGGGAGTCCATATCTTACGCAGTTGCGCAGATATTGAGACCACACTCCGTCCCACCCTACTTCCTCGTTTTCCCTCCCTGAGACCTCATTTCCCCGCCGAATACAGCACCACCCAGCAAATCTGGCTCAGGCAGTCGCTCCAGAGCCGTGTACTACTAACACTGCGTCTCGTCGCCGCCGCCATTCTCTCGCCCATTCAACTTCTATCCGCTGCCTCCCCCTACCCCTACCCTCTTCTCCCCTCAAGACCTCAATCCTGAACGACATCTGATCTCGCCGTGTTCATTCAGTAGCCTGCGGCTCCGGTACACGGTCCGCCGATGCTCATCAGCGCCGCCATCACCGTCCCTTCGCGAAGTCAACTCCTGTCCACCACTTGCCCTCCCAGCTTGTTTCCCCTCTCAAGACATCAGATCTCAATCCAACTTCAATTGGACACGTGCATCCTGCGCCCACCTCCGCCTCAATGCTCTCTTCCACCGCTCCTCTTCACTGTCACCGACGTTCGCTGGCCATCGGAGCGTCTGTCTCTCACCGTCACCATCCCACTTCGAGCCCACGTCAAGACCTTCAACCTCGCTGGATTTAAACACCAGAGAACACTTCCAGCTCCTACATACCTTCCCATATCGTGTTCCAACGCGCACGCTCACCATTACGGTCGTACCTCCGCTAGGATCATGCTCGCTCGCCGTTCGTCTTCCCACCACGTCCTCCTCCTCGCCTCCAGCAAGTCAATCCACGAACATTTTGGGCTCGTTCGGCTGGTACGCACCGTCTCCACTCACCCAGCAAAGCTCGCGATTGATGTCATCGTCGTGCGGTCGTTACGACCATTCCTATTCCACAGCCATACACCTCCCCTAATCAAAGGGTTTTCAAACTTTGATTTCCGTCAACGTTTTGACGTCCAAGTCTTGGCCATGACCAAAAAGTATACCACCCCCACTTGACATCGTTCTCCCGGTACACACCGCTCAAGTCCGCAGGAGGGCCAAACAGCAGATTTGGCAGCATTTTTTCAAACTCGCCGTAGCAAGTGCGTTTGGGCATCATCTCGCCGGAAATGAGCATGAGAATACACGCTCACCGTCTGTTCTGTCCAATTCGACGACGCGGCGGAGATATGAGCTGTGAGGAGTCTTGATCGAGTGCTCGATTGGAGAGGACACGCTGAGGGTGCAGGAGGCTCCGTTCATGTTTTCTGCTGTCTCATCGTAGCTACAGTGTACTTGTAGTGTACAGAATGCATCCTGTGAGTTTGGTATATATCCTTGGCTCGAGCGGTGAGCGAGAACGGAACCGGTTTCATCACCCCCGCCTGCTCGGTCTCACAAAGTCCACTCTGCTGGAGAGGGCCCGGGGGAGTCCCTACGTTTAACTATGACCTGAAACATCCCCTTTCTCTGTGATTTATCGACGGAAAACTTATCCTCGTCTTGCGCCGGACGGTCGTAACGCTCTCCATAACGCTCCCCGTACGGGCGCCAAATGTTTCGCAGGGCTTGCGAAGCATTTGGCGCCCACTGATCTTCCCTCGTTCTCTCGCCGTTTTCGCATCTCCTGCTCTCTCTTCAACCATGTATGCCATATTCTCACAGCCCTCTCAGCTAACATCCGTCCCTTCAATCCCTTTGTTCTCGACGAGCCTCTAGACCGAAAATATTGAGGCGCAATAAGAAGCTTCCCTAGAACATCTTTTCCCCCTCCCCTCCCCTCCTCTCCTTCGGTCCCCCAGTCGCCCTCCGTACTCAAGCAAGCCGGACACAATGAAGCAAGCACAACAGATGATCTTCGAGATTTGAAGGTATGTTTTGTGTGCCCATGTTCCCTGTTTAGCTTCTCAGGCCGTCCGTGCAGGGCTGAGACTGGAATGAGGACGGGATGAGGGTGGCGAGGTGGCGAGTGTGGCTAACAGGCCAAAGGCTGGGAATCATGGGTCCGGTCAATGTGGTACGTGAGCCACCAAGGTGCATATATGCTGTTTCTGACCACGAGAAACCCTTTCAATCGCTTCGACGGTTGTAGATCTTATCGCTCCGCTCCCGCTCGATCGCCCGAGTTCGGCGCCCCGCTTCACAGTACCGACGCTCCCGATCTCGACGCCTTGTGCTGAAGCTCAACGCTGGCACTGGTCCTCCTCCTCTTCGTCAATCCTGCTGCCCCGTCGCTTTCAGTAGTCTATCATGCTTTCAGGCCTCACCTCTCAGCAAGTACACGCGCTGCTCGCTCGCCTGGGCGACCCTAGCACTCTGGATCCCTGCCTTACCCCGGTCGTGACAGCTTGCATAGCGAGAGTTGAGGAGGAAAAGAGAGCTGGACTGGATTTGAATAAAGCTGTGAGTGTCATTCCGGTTTTTGTATGAGACCTTCTCGCTGACGGAGCGACCCGATGAATACGTCTCCTGCAGGCCCAGTCTCTTCCGACTCCGAGTCCTGAGCCTGACGGCGCCCCAGCACATCGGCGCAACGGCAAGGCCAAGCAAAGCAGTGATGTGACTGGGGCTACGTCCCTGCCTACTCCCACCCCGGAGCCCGAGGGTTCGCGGATCCTGCGTCGAAGTGGTCGCCAAGCTCGCAACGACAACACGCTCCCATCTTCACCTTGCGTTGTGGACCCTTCTCCCAACAAAGGCTCTCCACCATCCTCAGCAGAACGTCCTGCATCTGACGCGCAGATACACGAGCAGGACGACAACCTCAATGCTGTTGCGGCCACTCACGTCGATGCTCCACCCATCCCCTCGACTTCTGATGACGTTCCTACCACCTCTCTAGCCACACCTGCACCAGAAGTTCGCAAGGCCGCTCGTGCTGGTCGTAAGCAACCAGCCAATGCCACTCTCCCATCTGAAACTGTCGCTTCGGCCTTTGCGCAAGGATCCGCGCCTGCTGTCCCTCAAGAGTCCGCGCCCCCTCTCTCTCAAGAGTCAGCCCCGGTTCCTCCAGCTACCAATTCAGCTGGAAATGCTGTTCAGGCAGCCAATTCGGCCCCTGCACTTGCTGCTCCGGCCGCTGGAGGTGCAGCTAATCCTGGTCCTCGACGCAGCGCCCGTATACGTGGAGGTCCATGCGCCAGGAACGCCATGAACTCTCATCCTGTTCCCGGTTCGTACACGAACGACGATCTCGTGACTGCCGCACAAGAGGCTGAAGAAAGGAGGAAGCGCGTATCCACAGCGAAGAAGGTGACACAGAAAACTGCAGCCGCACAAGGACAGGCGGAAGCTACCAGAGCGAAAACGGTCAAGGAGCAAGCCTCAGAGAAGAGGACGAAGTGCAAGGCTTCAAAAAAGCATGTCAAGGTACGTTGTTCACTTTAACGATTGGTTTATTATTCGTCATTAATTCAACGTCCAGTTCTTCGACGACTCTGACGGCATGGAAGATTGTGTCAACGACGACGTACTGGATTTCGGAGAGGGTACCGTAGTTCACAAGAGGATTCAGCAACGTCAAGACGGCAATGTCCAAGCATCCGCCGTCCTCCTGTCCATGTCCGGTTGCTTTTTGAGGGACTTTGAGAGCCCACAATCTCAGGATTGGCTTGCAGCGATTGATGCCGGTCTTCAAGGTACCATCCTTCCCAGGGGGGAAGCCACGCCCCACAGCCTGACAGGTCTCATCGAATGTCTTGAACGGCTGGAAGCGTCTTCTGCAGCCATCGAATTCTTGTCCATGGTGACCTCCATCCAGCTGGTAGCGAAAATTTCCAGGCAAGTCTTGAGGTCGTCATTACCGTTCTTACCGCTGACCTCTCTCACAGCATGCAGCATGCTTACCAAAAGCAGCACAACGCATCACTTTCAGTGGTGCAGATCTATGAGCGGCGTCTCATGGGTGCTATTGCAATGCCTAAGAGTACTTTCCAGCGCTGGTATACTCGCGGTGTCAAGGCCGCCTTTTTGGTAGCATCAGGTTCGTGTTTTGGTGTTTTCTCTCAGCACTCTCTGATTGTGCAGCAGGCTCTTTTTACATCCTGTTTTTGATTGCGATCGTCTCAAGAATGCAAGATATTCCTCATCCCCTGGGTGTTACTCACGAAGCACTGAAGGTGATGAACCTGGCTTTGCGACATCCTCTTCGAGGTGAGTTCTTTGCATTGAATGCTACCTCACTCATTTGACTTATACTACATCTAGACAATGTCATAGGACGTCACATTCAAGACTACATCTTACCAATCCTAGTCAATCTGCAGAAACGCCTGCCTTTACAAATTAAGCATCTGCTTTCTGAAGATGTACGCGGATGGTTACCGGAGTACTTGGGAGCCGGGCAGTTGACAGCGCTGGACTCGTATTTCGGCACGTTCAAAGCCAGGTGAGTATGCAATCATTTCTAGCAGTTAGCAGAAGCTGAAAGGACCTTTCAGGGTGATTTCTTCACCAGGAAGGAATGCTGAGGCATGGGCCGAGTTTACGCAGGCTGCGACTCAGGCTGAAACAGCACCTAGTCGACGATTGTATCGACTGCTGGACCATGCCACTCAGGCTCCTCCCCGTGAGGATTCACCAGTGGCAGATACTGCGGAGGAGGACATACCTCTTGTCGGCAGGTGTTGCTGTAAACTCAACCCACAGCCCCAGCCTTTCCAGCCCGGAGTTCTGTACTCCAAGTGCCCAGATCATCCGGAGTTCTTAGCTATCACCACGAACTTCGATCCCAAGGCTCCAGCCAACGTGACTGAGCCATACCTCAAGGATTCCGAAGATCCATCTCCCCTCCCTTCCTCGTCGAAGTTGAACAGGACAGACTTTTCGGCGGAGCAGCGTGATGCAGCTTTGAAGGCGCCAAAAGCCACTAGTAGGGAGGACTTGGCTGAGCGCGTTAGCACCATTTCGCTTCATTCTGCTGATGGACTCTACTGAGGATAGCATTATAGTTGGGTTCTATGTATGATGAGAATGGAGTCAAGATGAAAGACTCGTATATACACGTAGACTGGAATCTGTTTGCCGAGTGAGTGGTATCCATCATCGTGATCCTCAATATTCTAATTGCCAAGTCTTACCAGGAAAGAACTCATGATCACAGACAAAGAGGGAAAGCTCATAGCTCTCTTGAACGGCGGTGTACCTGACCACATGAGGAAGGACCTTATGGCGAAACTCAAGGCAGCTCTGGATGTGGCGCTGCGAAAGCAGGAACGTATTCAGCATCGCAACACCGCTGAAGAGGTCAACGCCATCTTTCGTGTCCTGCACTTCGAACTTATGTACAACCGTATGTGTGCAACTGTAAGTGCCCATTCATCTGCCACAATGATCTATAGCTCATTAAATCTTCTGCAACCCAGGGCAAAGGTTTTCCGAAGGATATGAGTCCATTCTTTGCGACTCGCAACGGGAAACCCTTCCCCCTGCACCAGATGGAGCCGTATGAATCCAGAGATGTCATTCTCATGGCCCCGGAATTCAGCAACCTCCGCAGGGCTTATGAAGACGTCATCGACTACATTGATAACTTCGTAAGTCTCTTTCCAGTACATAGGTTTTATTACTATGCTCATACACTGGTATCTAGCTCAAGAAACATCTTCCTGATGAGTACGATGAGCTCACCGTGTTTGCGGAGGCTCTACCCTTTGGTGAGGTTGCCGCCGCCGGTCCGTTCACTGGGTTCGTAGTGAACCTGAACGTCATGACCCGAGCTCACCGCGACTCCATGGACAAATCCATCTGCCTGGTCATGGTCCTGGGTCAGCATGAAGGAGGTGAGTTGTGCCTCGCTGAACCAGGCCTGTGCATCAAGCTACGTGAAGGGGACTTCATCGTCTTTCCTTCGGGAAGGTATACTCATTTTAATCTCCATTATATTGGTGAAAGAGGATCTATCGTTCTCCACAACGACAAGATCGGTGATGCGTGGGCTTTACATTGCAATGGATGGGAGGGGCATAAGCATATGCTGGTGTAAATAGAGTACCCTTTTGAATCTAGTCCGCGTTTTCGAATTTCGGAAGCGCCTTTACGGCACTCGTTGGCATATGGTAACGCGAGACGGGAAGTCAATGTTCACTCTTCTTTAACTCTCACTCACACTTGCCAACCCCCACACTCGTTCAAAATGTCTTCTTCATCTTCCGCATGGACCCTGGTCTCGGCTGAGGCAACCGCCTCCATCACCATGGTGGACCACGAGGACCACGAGGAACATGCCTCCGAGAGCGCCAGCTCGGGGGAAGGATATCCAGTACTGAGCTGGCTGGCTGATCTGGAAAGAAGCCGATTCCAAGAGGTGGTGGAGGGCTGTGTGGAAGAAGGGCGAGTGAGGCCTATCTTGCCTGGAAAGACGTATCGAGTCCTGCTTCTTGGTGTGTATCACTCTGGTTCCTTTCTCACAGCCTACTATGACCTGTCATATGATTTGTAACACTGAGATCCAATTACAGGTGGCCCAGAAGCCGGAAAAACCACTATCTACACCCAAACATTACTACAACGAGCGGGCTCAACCTGTGTGCTTCCAAAATCTTTTGCTCGAGTCCGCAAAACGCTGCAGGTGGGAATTTGGAGGACCGCACAACGTGCAGCAACCCTCATCCGAAGCCACGGATTTCAACTTCAAAATCCAACAAATCTAGTAAGCTCACTTGTTTTCGGTTGGTGGCTGAAGACCTGAATATCGAACAGGAACAGGTTCTTCTAACGGGTGAATTATGGGATGGATTTTCACCTGCCCTTGGAAGAGTAGTACAAGACCTTTGGCAGGATCCAGGAATACCAAATGAGTTTCGCAACGCATGTCTCGCCAAAGAGCCGATGTTTGGGTACGTAGCTCTTCAAACTCAACTGTTGATAATCTCACTGATCGAATATGGCCTCAAGCTACTTAGCCAAGGCATATCTCGTGTCCGGCCGTTGTTGGACACCATCTCCAGCAGATTTTGCCTTCCTTCCTCATGTCCTCACCAAGACCATGAGCAGCCCGAACAGGTGGATCTATCGAGATCAACTCGGGTAAGATCCTGCGAGTAACGCTTGAGTAACGCTGCTAACACCAGCTATCACTGTAGGGTGCAGGTCACAGATATGCCTGGCGCTGCTCTGTACAGGCGAAGAGAATGGCTGCGTTACATCGAAATGCCTGATTTGGTTCTGGTCACGGTACCTCTGGATCAGTACGACGTAAACGTTGAAGAAGATCGTACTCCCCCACAAGTGAGCATATTTCAGCTCTCCAAATCTTGCTACAACTAATTTTCTGTCACAGACACGTCTCCAGGAGTCTCTGGAGATGTTCCAGCATATGTTCGGATGCTCTTGGCTGAACGAGGCATCCTTTGCAGTTGTCTTCACCAAGAAGGATCGCCTGGCGAACAAGATCAGAATCCGGCCTCTTCGACGTTATTTCCCGAGATATCGCGGAGGCTGTGATGTCGACCTAGCCACCGAGTACATTATAAACCAGTTTCGAGAGAGAGCCGAACAGGCTGGTTACACTATCACCACTCAGTGCGTCACAGTGTTTTAGTTTTGTCTGTTCTCGCATATCTAAATCTGGATCACGTTAGTGTGGCGCAGCTGACAGATCCGGAGGACATAGCAGCTCTCTTGGAATGGATTGAGGAGAAAGGTCTGCAGGATTCTTTGACTCAGGCTTTGCGGGACATCAATTTGCGGTAAGGTAAACCCCGATACTCGTTAATTCTGCCTCTTCTTGCGGCTGCCAGCTTGGACAATCTCCATGTATACGACTTTGATTTGAATAGCACACCTCAGATTTTCTTTTCTTGGTACTCATAAAAATTGGGATCTAACGGCGCATACTCATCCAAGTGCCTCCAGCCGCTCCCCCACCACTTGACTTGGTCAGCTCTTCCAGTCACTTCCCGAATATACCATGCATCAAGACTTGCTGTATCTAACACCGGCTCCACGCTCCCTGGCACATGCATCAGTTTCTGAGCTCTCCGACTTCCACATGGACGACACCTTCGAAGTCCCGTCATCGCCACACTCGCTGCACTCAGATCCCGAAGACGAGCCCTATCCGACCATCTCACCGTCGCTTCTCTCGCCTGCACCGGAGACCCCAGATGAGGGCCTTGGCTTGTTCATTCAAGCGGACCCGCCTCTGTGTTGGTCTCCGTCACCGGTAGATGACGCACTTCAATTCCTCGATATACAGTTCGATCCGACTATCTCCCATCTCGACGTCAACGAATTCCTTGCCCTTTGGTTGCTTCGGCGGTGTGCTCTTGACGGAGAGCGTGACGTGCGCAAGTGCGAAGCCCTCCTGAACGACCGTGTCGCCGCTGCCTCAACGGCGCTACTCCCCGACACTCTTGCCAAAGCCGGTGTGCTGGACGACCTTCAAGAGAAGTGCGTGCGTAAGCACAAGCTTCACGTTGTGACCGACCTGCGCAACGAGGCACGCAAGGACCGAAAGCGCAAAAAGCAGAAAAGCAAAGAGATCGGCGCGCTGCTCGACATCAAGATGAACGGCAATGGATACTCTGCCAGCAGGATGGGCCAAGCCGCTTTCGTCGACGTCAGACAGCTTGTCGCCAGCATGACGATGTGCCGTATGGTAGGGAGGCCACTAGGTCTTTGGCGAACCGCAAGTCTGCGGCAGCTCACCTCACTGACCGTATCTCCCCTGGTCTCTGTCTTCCTCGGTGTCGGTTGAAGATCTGCGTGAAGTGGACATCTGACGGTTTCTGTACTGTACGTTACTTATTCCCTTCCTCGAACCATTCTCTGGACTCACTGCTTTCCGCGCCCTACTGGGTCGAGACCGTCTGTGTACAATATCGGAATTCGTCCTCATGCATGTATGCATGTAGCTTTTCGCATCATTTCGTACCCCTGCTTCAAGTATTGGGAATCTTATGCATTCATTGTTCTTGCATTTCACATTCCTCGTCGCTCTGCTGCATTGACTGACTAGGTGTGCCTGGTTTTCATCCTTCATCACCCTTCTTCTTTACTCGTTCATCACCTTACTATTCCCCCATTCTGCTTCTACCCCTTTGGTTTTCAGTGTTCTCTCATGTGTCGTTCAACTTGCATTGTTTTCTGGTCTCGGTCTGAGTTCATCGTGATCGTACTGAACACTTTTCGCCTCCATTCTTCATTAAGTAATGTAACGCTATACGGATCCG
>RWJN01000635.1:0-15570 GCA_004332605.1 Steccherinum ochraceum
CTGGACAATCCGAGAGTCTACGTCAACAATACGCACGTTCCCCCGAGAATCGCCCAAGAGAAGATCTCGATCCTCATGAATAAAAAGGACGGGTAGCACGATGTTCTGCAGCTCGTTCACTTGAGACGAGTATGAAGATATCAGTTCGCCGGTATTCAAGTCATAACGGTCGAAACCGGAGTGCAGATTGTAGACAACGGCGAATTTGCCATCTTGAGAAATGGTAGAGTGCGCTCTAATGTGACTGTTTCAGTAGAGGCTACTTGGTGCTCATCCGCACTTACATTCGTGTTTTCACCTTGATATGCCATCTCAAGGACTTTCCTTTCGAATCCCATCCTCTATGAACACATTAGATCTCCAGACGACCAGGTAAAGCAAAATTGGACGTACACCAAGCCATGCTCTAGATATGAGACCACCAGCTCATCAGCTTCAAGTACAAACTGCACGTCGCGGGGACAGATCTCTGAAGACTCGGATTTTAGCATACGCGGAGGATCAGGGATGGCGCGACCATTGCTCAGAAGATATTCAGCTGCACAGACATGGATGTGAGTACATCGTACACACATGAGGACGTACTCACAGTTCTCAAGAGAGACGGACACGAACACCTTTGCCCCAATGACAACCGCCAGCATCGAGTTTGCTGGGTTTAGATCGAAGCTACCAACCGCACCCTGCACTTCAGGGAAGGGAATTCGCAGGCCCTCGTCTATGGAAGCTGAACAACCTTCTGTCTGAGCTCACGAGTCAGCTATAGCGTATGAACAAGCTCCAAGTACTCGACCGACCTGTTCAGCTAAAGCCAAGTCCGCAAAAAATGCAATAACAGACCCGTCTCCATATCCAACAAAAATCTTGTATTGATGCGAGGATTCTGGTGGATGCCAAAAGATGGCAGTCACAGGAGACAGGCCTCGCAGTTTCAGGATTACAGTGTCGCCTGTGGTCTTGTAGATCCGGGTGTGTCCATCGTCCGATCCTACTGCAAAGTATTCAGAGTCGATAGAGAACTGTACGCAGTTGACGGAGTCGTAGAAGCCACCAAGAGAATGAAGTAGGGTGTAGCGATTCATAATTGGTACTGGCAGGCCATGAGGAGGACAAGGAGGAGGAGGGAGTGCGCCCCAGCCGCCAAGCCACTGTGATGTGACCGTAACCCGCTGTAACTCTGTGACGCTTCCTTGTCCGATTCGAGAATATGTGACAGACGCCAAGATTCGGATCGGCTCTGGCGTGTAGGGTCCACGACGCCAAAGCTGAATTGTTGCTGTCCATGATACGGCCGATACGGTACGCTCGTTTCAATCACTATACGGAAGGATGTGCATAATTCCTGAGATACAGTGTATTACAAAGCTTCAACCTTCCTTCGACTGAATTTCCGAGAAAATTTGCAACCTCTGTACTCTTCCATCTCTGCCTCGCACAACAAATCCCTCTCTCGGCGCAGCACTCCATCATTCATCAGTTCTGCAATTGCAGTAGAGAGACATGGATCACAGATCGTCTTTCTTCTACGGCTCCCTTTCCGAATCGGCCCAACATAAGCCTCATCCGTCAGGAGCCATCCCTCAACCACCGCAAGTTCGGCAAACACATTCGCGACCAACAAGATCCACTCCGTACGACAATGCTCAGGGCAATGCACTGCATGGGTCAAGCGCATGGCGAAAGCCAGGTCTACGCGGTGCTGCTGTCTTTGGCTTGCGAGATCCAACAGGCATGAAGTCCAGTATGGTCCCAAGTCCGCAAGGACGTGCACCGAAGCAATGTTATGCACGGTGTAGTACCATGGAGGTGATGTGAGGGTGTATCCCATGTCATTCATGATGCTGTCATCTAGACTGGCACCAGCGGAAGCTAGGAAGGCGTTGGTGAACCACTGTGGGACGTCTTCCTCCTGAGATAGCCGAAGTACGCGGGGGAAAGTAAGAGATGAGTGCGACTCGAGCATGCTGATTGCGTCTTTCCGTCCTGACGGTATGTCCCACAGGTTGGAGAGATGCAGGATTGCGATCAGCTGCTCTATCGTGAACTGCACTCCGTTGTTCCTGCTGTAAGTCAGTACTATGCTCACTGCGTAAGAGTGCTCTCAGTCTTGACGTACCTATGCCTTCCGTAAATGTAGTGCAACAAACTATCAAACTCTGCCACGGTTGCGCCTGTGATGGTGATTGGATTACTCTCAGAGCCTTCCGCCTCACCCGGACCATCTGGTTGCTGTGGCAGAGACAACATCGTATCGAAGAATCCGGAGCGCCAGCTCAAGAGAGCGGAGTGAAGACGATACTTCTTTCCGTCGAGCTGGGACGTACGATCTCAATCAGCTACCGTCTCATTATACGTAAGATATGCTTACCTTGAATGACACGAGCTTGGGAGATATTGTCTTCAACGTAGGCACCATGATCGACGGCTCAAGCTGTCGAGGGGCAGTAGAAGATGATAGTAGCAGAGGTATGCTCTCTCGATTATATTGTGCAGACCGCATGGCATCCCTTCGCTGCTGCTATATCTGCAGCTTTGTTGCAAATATTGCGGCCTTGTTTCATTTTGCAGCCTCAGAGCAAAGTTCACTCTCTTGTTCTTTGCTCCACGAGACGAATGCGCTGACAATTCGCTCGTACGCATTAGGTAATCGACATGGTCTGATACTAAAAGGCGGCATCTCTTGACTTCGATCCGGATTCATAACCAGGTCGCTCTTGAGTTCTTGTCAAGGCCATGAAAGAAGAAACCTCTGAAGACTTCTACTTTACGGATGAGGAAGGATGGTTCGTCCAGGTTTGTTGTTCGAACTGGAATCAAGAAATCCGAACTTTCATTTGGCTGATGTTGGATTCTGGTCTCCTCGTCTAGGTGGAAGAGCAAGTATATTGTGTACCGATGGAAGCATTTGCTAGGCGTTCTGCCACCTTCGAGAAGTTTCTGGTCGTCCGCCTCTTCCATGATGCACTGGCCGGCACATGTGAAGAGCACTCTATCCGTCTTGATCAGCTGGACCCAAGCGGTCAAGATGTTGTGGCGGGCTCGTCCGAGTACCCCTGCATTACGAAACGCGAATTTGAAAGCCTGTTGACATATATGGTTGGGAAGCATTGGTACGTGATACACCTAGGATCTGATTGCTTTCTGAACTTGTCGCCGTCAGGTCTGATCCTAGTCTCTACAGTCTTCAAGACCTTGAAGACATTCTGCGTCTTGGCACCCTTTGGTGCATTCCGGAAGCTCGCTGGTTTGCTGTGCGCGAATTGGAGCACACTAACGGGTTTGAGAACGCCAAGAGATTGAGCTTAGCTTGCAAGTACAACGTGTCGGACTGGATCAAGCCCTCTTTCATTTCCCTCGCCAAGCATCACATCTTGGCTTCCGAAGATATCGCAGTGCTTGGTACCGCCCTCTCCACCCTGATCATTCAGTGTCAGAAAGAGCGTAGCCAATTTCGTGCTAGTCTTGTCACGGCAAATCCTCCTGCTCAGTGCGACACATCTCATGAGCGATGCTCTGACATCTGGCCGCAACTGTGGCAGGTCATAGCCCTGAAACTGCTCGTCTTCAAACAGTGCATATACTGGGAAGATGATCTACTGTCGTTCGTGGACGCAGTCTACAAGGAGCAACAACATCGTTTCCCCCTCTGCTCTGATTGCTACGGTGGCATCAAAGACGACCTGCATTATAATGGAGGAATACTACTCCAAGAGGCTAGCATCATCGACACGATGCTTTGTTGCGTCCATGAACACTTTGGTTTCCCGGAGGCCGATGGAGACAAAGCAGACGAAGAAGACGAAGAAGGTCTGATTCCCAAGGACTGGGTGAGTGATGCGTCCAGATTCACACTTTCATTGTCACTGACTGATTCCTCGTCATGCGCAGTAATAGTTCTCGATCAGATATGTGCCTGAGTACTACGCACAGGGCCACAAAGTGTTCCCTTATTCATCGCTGTACCTGCACATGTTTGCTTCGTGTATGTAAATTTTCGCACCGCCTTGCCCTAAGAGTACAACCTAGTACAACATGTGGCGGATGATGGAATTTTGTGATTTCGGTAGTGTGCTTTCTCAAAGCATCGCGTAAATACAAGGTGATGCATTGATGTACCTCAAGACCGAATCGAACATGCGGTGATCCACTCATGACCGATTTGTGTATCCCTTGATCGGACGATGTTCTCAGGGAGAAGATCAGAAAGCCAGTATTCTAGTAATGATATGCAAGTATTGCGAGTGTACTACTTAGTACTACCACAACAAGACGGACGTGTAAATTGTCGTAAACGGTAAATTGCATTCATGAAACGAGTTTAGCGGAAACAAATGATCAGAATCGACGGGCTCGCTTGCTGGGCTAGTTGAGCGTGTGGGATGAGTGCGTGATCACGTCAAAAATATAAGCAGCCTTACCGGCTCGTCGTCGTGGTTCTCCGAGGCTGGTTGATGATGCCTCTTTGTACCCGTCGTTTCTACCTCTACTGTCTTCAAGTCACTATTTGAGTACAAGGACTGCGAAAGAATTTGTTCAATGCGCTTGACGAACACAGATGCAAAAGGATAACGTACCAGATGCTGGAGATTGAGCCGTTGCTTTTCCGCATCACGGCATCTACGGGTCAAAGCATGGACGCTGGACATAGCGCTGATCATGTAGCGGGTGCGATCTTGGATCCTTTCAGAGTACAACTCGAGACGAGCGGTCTGAATGTCAAGTGTGAGAGACAAGCAGCTGCCTCGGTCTATGACCGATTTCAAAACTGCTTCAAGAAAGGAGCACTGCCGGCGTAGATCCTGAAGTGATCTTGATGTAGGCAGCATAAGCATTGAAATGAACAACGGCGAGAAGAATAGCATATCGTACCTTTCTACGTAAGCGTCCACATAATTGAATGTCGTACCAGTCTCCGCTTGGAGGCAAATGATAGATGCTTCGGAGTAGGGCCGACGGCACGAGGGACACTCATCACGCCATTTCTCGGTGCAGCTCTTGCAGCAAAGATGACCTGATTGGTTGGAAGACTTATGAGTCTCGCCTTACTTGGCCCAATTCGAAAGGACGTACCGCAGAGTGGTGCTCGAGAGCTTGTAGGTTGATTGTGGATTGTGTCTTTATTGTCGTTGGAGGTGAAGAGGAGATCTTCAAGGCAGATGGGGCAAGATGGGATCATGGCTGTAACGGAGATTGGGAGGAGTGGGCGAGCGAAGTTCAAGGACCAAAGGTTGGATGAGTGAGGGCCAATTGACGAAGTTCGTCAGCATAGATATACAATTCTTGAGACTCTGACACAAGGTTACTGAGCCATGGTGAGGATAACAGAAAAGTGAGTTCAGCGCCGATGTGAAAGGGTTGGAGTGGCACGACGGAGGAGACATGAGGCTGGAATGTGATGATGAGTGAGGCGGAATAGCAGGATGCGCAGATCCAATGACGGGTACCAGAAGGGCGGGAGTGGCGAGAGAGAGGTATGCTTGCAACGTGGAGTACCAGACGAAGGGAAGTGGCGAGGGAGGAGATTGTGATATGTGATACACCAAAGTGCCAAAGCATACCGAAGTGCCACTCAAGAACGTACTTATGGCTGGACTCTGTCATCCATATTCTCCATCCCCATCGCTCTCTCGAATCAAGACTCTGCAAGCACTTGGCTTCATTCCAGTCGCACGATTTTCGCTGTCTTCTCCGAGTCCTTCTCTCGTGGCCACCTCCAGTCTCATGTACTCCTATCGAACTCCCTTATCGAGCAAGAAAGCGGTCAGTTGTCATATCTGCATACCTGGGCCGTGCATATACTTACCTCTTATACGCTTGATCATGATCAGATGGTCAAACAAATCCGCTCTCTGCTTTATCGCACAGGCGCCGGAGCTGCAGTTCGAGAGAACGTCAGCACTTTGGTTCCGAATCACGAAACCAGTACCAACCGACGCTTTCCAGTCTTTGAAAGTGTCCTCGGAGTAGAGACGCTCATCCAGGAATGCGTCGTGACGTGCAAAAATTGGAACTCGAACGGAAAGACTCGCCAAGTCCTTCTTGCAGTTCAGTACTGTCCTGGAGACCCCTTAAACGCAGCTCTTTGTGAGCTCTGCCCGGAGACGAGCTGGAGAGGGAATATTATTGCAATGAAGAAGGGGCCAAGGGTCTTGGTGACATCTGTTGCGGGGGCAAACGACACCAGATTCCTGAACTTTGTGGTGCGAAAGTCAGTAATTCCGCGTTTCCTCCTGAGAGTGATCACTCACCAAATACTCTAGATTTCTGGAAGAGGTTGAAGGATTCATTCAGATGGCAGACGACAACGTCATACCTAGTTTCCCTGTTGCTTTGTCAATTTAGTTGAATGCTGTCTACTCGGCTAGCTGTTTCGGACTTACAATGTACTCTCTAAATCGCTCTTCTATTTTTCAACGACTCTGTAAATTTAATGTTGCTATCCGGCTTGATGCCAAGTTTCACGCCCACCTTGTGTATGATTTGATTCCGTGTCGTACTTGACTACTCCGGGAACAAACAAAGGAACAAAGAAACGAGGAAGCGAAAAACCAGCGCTTCAAGGGCGCTCAGACGACCTGGCAACGCGCACTTCTCACGAGACTCTTGTACTCGAGTAGTGGAGAGTGAGGATATAAACATCGGCTTCCGGTGCAGATGGCAGCATCGTGCATCCCATTGAATTCGGCGATTCTCTCTGTATACTCTTACTGAGGATACTATCAGCTGTCCGGTCAGATGCCAGGTCTGTTCGAAGAGACCATCACGCTAACTCATATCAAACTCACAGAATGCATCTCGTTTGCTGCATTTGTACACTCCGGTTTCTGGACGACAGTGACGAAGCTCGCAGGCCTTACTGCGCCCCAGGATGTGGTGAGGTGCTCGCTGCTGTATTAATCTATTCGTGCTGACCTTCTTCAGGACACATGTTCTGCTACGGGTGTCTCATAGCCTACTTAGAACTCCCTCCTACTCGTCGCAAACAGTGTCCAAAGTGTTCCCAATGGAATCCATCGACCAACGCGGTGATTCACCCGCCCAATCTTCCTCCCGATCTTGCGCCCTTCGGGCTAGAGCACACTGCTCGCATGTTCGTGGAGACTCAAGGGCCACCAGGACTCGTAGACCGTACCATCATGGAGAACCTTCAAACGTGAGTCCTCAGCCAATATGCTCAGCCAAGCCCTCAATCAAGACGTCTTGCTTCTCCAGAAATGCAGAGATTCTAGAGTTGAAGAAGCGTGCGGACGCCCTTCGGAAGACCATTCGCGACTACGGTGCCCGTAACCAATCCCTCCGGCAAGAGATTGACAGCAACAATCGTGTTCTCAATATCATGATTGATCATGCGAATGGAGCATGGCAAGAGGGCGATAATTACCAGAAGCGTAAGGTGCAATTGGAGAATGAGCTGGCGAAACTAGATGCGTAGAATTCATGAGCAGACATCTTTGTTGATTTCGCTGGTGACCTTGTATACATCTACTGGACACATTTGCCTGAGAGCTGTAGCAATACGATGTTCAATCGGCAACCGCGAGTTGAAGGCGTACATACCTATTCTTCAGCAGAGCGTTTCGACCAGCATCAGAAGCACACAGCACCATATGCATTTCATGAGCGAAGTGAGCGCGTACTCCGAGTCATTTGGAGCGACTCTGCAGCTCAGGAACGTCAGGTGGAGTCTGCTGAGCCAATGAGGTTCTACACGGCGTACCCGTTCTCGTGTGGCTGACTTCAAACTCCATCATACCCTCGCTATCTCGCGAAGGAAACAAAAGGCGTACGTACCGCACCGTCTTGTCAAGAACGCGTGTCATGGGTGTTATCACATCTGCCCGCCGAAATTCTGAGCACCTAGTGAGGACATGTATACGTTGAAGCGCGATAGACTCGCCAGCAGCCGTAGCTCTGCATGCGACATGATTAATCAGGTCGGGGTGCGCGTACACGGAGAACTGTCACTCACCGATGGCCATGATTATCCTCGTACCATATTTCATCATACCGACATCTCAAAATCTTCTTGGACGACCCAGTGGAAGAGGTCGCGCGTAGCGTGGAGCGAGACCGTGTGGCGAAGGACGTGGCGGGACACGGCGGGACAGTAGTGGGAGGCGGTGATGACGCAGAAGAGGTGGTGGAGGAGAAAGAGACGTGTTTTGAGGACGTCCAGGTCGTTGCGATCTTATATGCTTCCCGCCAGAGCAGTCGGGGGGAGTTGGTGAGCAGCGGGAGGAAATGTTGAGCATGACATCATTGCGTCGGAGGGAAGGCCTTCCGGAGCATCGAAAGGGAGATGGCGGCGAGGATCGGCGGCGAGCAGGAAGTCGAGGTAGGAAAAGAACTGAAAAGAAGCATGACACTGGAAGCGCGGTCATCTGCCTCGATCAATCGATTTGGCGCCACGATCGAGCTTTCGGAACACAGTACATGTACGAGTCACTGCCTAGCCACTTGCATCCACGTTCCGAATCCTCACACCTCTCTCGTTGAGCAATTCGGTTTCTCCGGCCACGTTCATCAGGCACATAACGCATTGCCAGACCCACAGCACGAAGTGCACTGCTATAAGGAAAGAATCCGCCATCTGAGCGTATTCACGGGCTAATGTTCCGTAAGTTCACTTCACAGGGTAGACTACCGGATACCAAGGTGTCTCTAGGCACTCGTATCGAGGTGTTCCATCACGACGGGATCAGACGTGGATGAGATACAGGCAAATCATCACAGCGCCTCTATGCTCAGCCATTCGATTCTTGTCCTGGGACAATCATGCAGCTATGGCGAGGAAAATGGAGAGGATTGAAGATTCAGCCCAGGAGCACCCCGCCGCTTTATAGCACATGCGCACGGTCTATGTTGACCGCCGTCGCGTACCTTCACAATATTGGGGTGTCGGGACATACCATTTTCGTGCGTGGCCGATTTCAAACGCGCATAGACAGTATATGAGGCCTAGGTCCCGAATTCGAAGGTACGCATGCCGCGGGTTCGACCATTTTTCCATCAAATTTCTCGGCTCCCATATGCTCAAGCAGTGCATTCCAGTCACTTCCGCGCTCCCCGACCCCGCGACCTTCGTCGTTATCGCTCGTTCTCCGAGTTTGGCCGTCACGATGCCACCATACTGCACTCAAGGTCGGCGTACCGTCCGGTCCTGCAAAATGGATGGCCTACGGCTCGTAGCGGTTCTGTTTTGCAGTAGGAAGTCATGTCCACGGCATCACTCGGTGGGACCGGGCCTGAGGCCTGACCGGCCTCAGTCGCCACTCTGTGATTGATCTCACTGAGTCTCGCGGCGGTTCTCTAGATCTACTGGCCTGGCTCTCTTGCTTTTCTTCACTTCCAAGCAATACGGCACCTCGTGCACCTTCAAGTTCCTGTCGGAATTTCAAGCCTTTTGTTGAAGTTATTTGCTTACCACATTTTCTCCCAGTTGGCTGCGCCCAGTACTCATTATTTTTTGCTGTAGGAATCTCATCAATTCAATATGGATGCATCAAAATGTGTCCCCGATTTCTGGCGTTTTGGGTGGATGAGGCTCCAACGCTTTCGTGGGGATCCGATCTCAAGCTCTCAGATCTCAAGGTTGGTACGGTACCCCCAAACCAATGAGACGCTAAATTTCGATGCAGGCTCAACGTTCGGATCAGCACCGGCCAAGATATCGGTCACGAGGCAGCCTCCAGATAGGCCAGTGGCATCTCCGCGTCAAAGCGGTATATCTACCGTCGACGATTGGAGAATCTCAGAACTCCGATTTGCTATGATTGGTGAGCAAACAAGAGGCATTCTTGCCCTTATACCCCACCGTCTACGTCCCCTTTCAGACTCTTCTTTTTTGTAGATAGCTTTCATGCAGAGGGATGACAGACTCAATGGGCGCAGTGCAGGCTCAGTGCGAGCAGCGATCAATTCCAAGCAAGAGGCGTCGCCGTCAGATCCTCCGATCGCGGCCAACCGAAACGGGCGTGGGCGTGCCTCGAGGCGCAGCCAAGCCGACAGCTACCAGCCCGGCAGACACGGCAGCGCTGAAATCTGCGATCCACCATCTCGTCCGAGTCCTCTTATCCTCAACCATGCACAACGAGAAACGACGCGTTTACCGAACGCGTCGTTCATGGACAACGGGTTGAGGGGAATTCAAGCTATTGACGTGTAGGTTATCTATCGTGCGCATCTTCTTTAACACGTTCTGACATCCTTCTCGTAGTGCACTCTAGTACTACGAGTCGGCAGTGGTGTGCTGTGGCATAGTGCAGTATTGAGCTGCAGGGTCTATGACCAATGTAATGTCCAAGATCGGCATTGTACCTGCTACTTGCAAGCACGAGAGGTCTTGCACAACTCGTGTCGCAGGATCATACCCTCCGAGCTACTGACCTGCTGATTCGAACCGCTCGCTTTTTTGCTTATTTAATTCAGATCTCAGCAGAGATTTTGAGAATCCCACTCATTTCAAGAACCTTTCAATATCGTCGTGTTGTCTCTGTGATATAGCACAAGTTGCAGTGATCACGATGACGCTCCGGAACCTGCCTGCTGCAGTTTACAGGCAAGCATGCGTGGATTCGCGTGAGTATCGCTAGTGAAGCTGTCTCAGAATCTTCAACTCTCTGAGGGAGGCGTGTGTGACTGGCTCACAGCAGCGCATCTAACTGCAGTCGGATTTCGACGGCACCTTCAATAGTTTGACAGAGCAAGACCCAGGCCTGCGAACATTGGTCGGTACGTATTCCTCAGTCTGATCTCATGCCCTTTCCGATGCGAGCAGTAGCACATTGATGCATAGCTTATACAGCACTAATGTCAGTCCTCAGTTGCGAGATGGTTTGGAAGATGTGATATTGCGATACAGCGAGAGAGTTACCAGCTAGAATACGACTCAAAGCTTGAAAATTCGCACAGACCACAGAGTCACAACTGTAGTGAGTCTACGCACGATAGTCCGAACGACATACTTCATTCGACGCGTTCACTGAACGCGTCGCGTCTCGTTGTGCATGAAGTTCGAGGACAGGAGGACGAGATGGTGGATCGCAGATTTCAGCGCTGCCGTGTCTGCCGGGCTGATAGCTCAGGCTGTTGGCTTGGCTGCGCGTTTTGGTAGTAGTTATATGAGGATGCCCCATGGCCGCGATCGGAGGATTTGACGCCTCTTGATTCCAAGCCACTCCGATTCCGAGATCTTCGGTCTCGCGTTCCTAGATTCGGTGATCTAACGGCTGCGATTTGAGATCCCAGATGTGCGCCTTGCAAGCGGGCCTCTGAGCAGCTCTGAGCGGACCGCTGTGCGAACACGTCTTTTTCTCCGCCTCGTCTTGATTCACAAATCACAATTATCGCTACAACGGTACATGTTCAACGGCACAACTCGAGGGTTCATGATTCGTGTGTAATCGATTTGAAGATACGTGCAGTAGGTATCGCCGCAACAAGTACTTATCTCAAAGGTCCTCAAATTCGACGGGGGTGAAATGATCCTCGAAGTCGTTACCAGGCTGTTCGAGCACACTGGTATGACCTCTACAGCAAACTCCGAGTATCCGCCGCAAATAGTAAGTTGGAGAAGAGAAATCCAAGTCGGAATGCACCGCAGTGGTGAAGTCGTTTTCACTGAGCGTTGGATAGCTATTGAGGTGCCATTCCGCTTCATCTTCGTCCTGAGACAATACGAGAGCACTTTAAGTATAGACCGAACGTAGAACGAGCAGGCTTCGACATACGCAATATGCTTCGGCTACATGAGTCGAATTAGTGCATTGCATAGTAACCCCATGCATCTGGTGAATGCTACTGCTTCCCGTTGATTGAGGCAAAACAGGAGACAATGTCAGTTGAAGCTCGACCGCGTCAAATAACGAACAAATACTGACGTGACACTGGTTGCCTCGTGCGCGACGTTCCTCATGAGGCACGGTGAGCCATTGATCCCAGGGAGAGAACACCATACCCGCGGTATCACACGGTGAGAGAATTGTAGCGTCTGAATATTTTTGTCAACTAGTGATTTACAGTAGCACATACGACGTAGCACGCACACGCGTAGTCTCTGGAGAACTTACATCGTCTTGTCTCGTCGGCCGCTGATAGGATTGCTGATGCATGCCCTCATTCTGCGCCTACATGGCTGTAAGTACGGTCAATAGTGGCGGGCTCGAAATGTGAAGTGCGTACCATATGCTCATGATTAGCCAGAGCGTCCGCTTCAGCGTCAAAAGATTCTCTTTGGACTTCTTCGGAGGGCAGCGTGTGGGAGGAGGGGTGACGCTCCGCACGGACTTGCGTATATCTGGAGGGAACGGGTTCGAATGCAGGCAGGTCTGCAGAGGCAGTGGAGTAGATTTCGAGGTTAGCGGTGGTAAGCCTGGGATGAGCGTCCATGTTGTTGAATGGACTATCCTGGACTTTCTCGCTGAGGCCTGCGGCTCGAAAAGTCAGTATTTATGGCGGGAAAGTGATCGGCAAATCGAAGATCGCCGCACGTACAACTTTATCACGGAATCACTTAGTACACCGCCGCGCGATGCACCGCGACGCATCAGGATTGATGTAGGGACGAGACCGCGGACGCAACGGGCCCGGGGAGAGGACGTTGGGTGGTCAAGAGAAATCGGTTCGTCTTTCGACGCCTGTAAACTGAGGCATATAAATGAGCCTGGAGTAGAGAAAAATTCTCAAGTGCGCTGACGTGGTCACTCCTGGGCGTTGCGGCAATAGGGAAGAAAACTTCAAGAAAGGAGCGGCGGGAGTTGGGCGGGAGACTCGAGAGTCGAGGGAAAGAGAGACTGACGATTGACTGACGAGGCGCCAACTTGAACGTGCCTGATCAAGATCGCCAGATAAGCGATCTGCGTGCTTCACTACACGCTTACATAACAGCAGAACCGCCCTCTGCCCATTGCGAGATTCTGACAGAAACCCAGTCAAGATCTAACAAGATCCTCGCACTCATATCATATCCCTCTCGCCCGATTCTGAGTCTTTCTGAGTTTACAGAATGCTGAAGACTGTGAGCTCATTTGCGACTTCAATATTCAATAGCTGATGTCTTAATGCTCTTTCTACTTCTACTTTGCCTCGACGTCACAGCCTCACTCACTCTCTGTGAGAGCTTGATGCTCTCTCGGGGGGTCGCTCTCAGATCCTCCAACGAGGAGTTCGNNATGGCAGATCATGGCGCATAGCTTTCATCAATTAGATGCTATCTACCTTTTCAAATTTCGACCTTCGGTATTAGTGATCCGGTAGGGGCAACGCTGGGGAAAGGACGTGGTCATGACTTGGTGAGTCCTGGCACAGAATTCGTTTCGCTGCGCTTCTCACAGCTATTTAAGCTCATAACTTCGGGCTCTTAGGGACATCGACATGGCAAGCCGTTTGACGACACCCGACATCGTGGAGTTGCTGGGTCTTCAGCTTGCTCCCATCGATCTCAGTGCCGATTCGACCGATTCTGCAGAAGCAGCTTCAAGGTCTCGTGGTCATGTCGAAATTGAGCCCTACGTTCCCAACGTTTCCGCCCTCATTCCAGAAGATTTGCCAGCAGGTGAAGGAGAGGTTGTTGGCGAGGTACGTGGACGGACAGCCAGTCCTCTTCGACGTATTCTGACCTCGACTTTGAACAGAAACTGACACGGGTAATCTTCCGAACGATAGCCTCGTCGTCATGCTTACTCACGTTCCCTATCAGAATCAATCTGCTAACAAACGTCGAAAAGCTCGGGCACGGAAGAAACGAGAGCGCGAGGATGAACTCCGTGCGGAAGGGGCCACCCAGGTAGGAACGGTTCTCAAAGAGTCTGCGTAGTCCTGACGTATATGTCCCTCTAGTTGCTTGGCAGTTTGTACAGGACGTCACCCAACCAGATACACACGTACCGTGTTCGTAGGCAACCTGAGCTTCTGTCTCGGCTGCAAGAGCTGGAGGCACAGAATCAAGCACCACTTCAGATGGACGACCCCGACTTTCCTCGCGACGACCTGCAATGGATCATAGGTTCCAACGAGCCGACTTGGCACTACGTAGTAGACGAAGTGCTCGACGAAGTCGTCCTTGCTGTCAAAATCACGTAAGCGCGTGTTTTATGACGTTACTTGCCTATCGATTCACAATTTTTCTTCTGCGCAAACAGGCCTTGGAACTCGTTCCCGCCGGTCAGAAGGAACAAGATACAGACTAATCTGGGGACGGCCATGGACTGGTCTCGTTGTGCACACGTCATCAAGACAAACTCAGTAAGCCTACACCTTATCTCATAGTTGTCATTGCTCATCTCTACGGGTAGTCGCAAACCAAAACTCAGCATGGGACCGGAGAGGCAATTACTATAAAACGCCGAGGTCGCATGTACGCTATAGGCTGGCACAGTTCCATGGAGAAGAATAAGGATCTCGTGTTCTACGCGGGAGATCGAGCATCGGTAGAATTGTGAGTGCTTTTATCACTGAGCGATAATACTCGGCTGGAACAACCTGCTCTCTTCCCAGGTACCACGAAACCATCCAACGCCTTCCTGTACTCGCGGATATGTACAGGGAACATTTCTTCTATTTGCTACCCGGCGCCGCTCAGGAGATGGTGGATGTCGCGGAAGAGTAAGATTTCTACCCTAACTTTTGATGCTCGCTGACCCGTTGATAGATTGGACATTCCGTCATTCTCGCAACTCGCGCTCGACGGAGATGACGCAGAGAGGCCGTTCGCCAACTGCTTGACGCTGACCAACAACGACTTCGCCAACGCCCTCCACCGCGACAAAGACTTTTCCCTGTTGGCGTTTGGCATGTGGTGGGTCACCAGGGTTCGACGCGAAGGCCATCATGATATCTATGAGTTTGATCCCAGCCTGGATCATGATTCAGTCAAGGGTGGGGCGTTCGTCTTGGGAGAATTCGGCATCGGGGTTGATTTCCAGCGGTGAGTACGAGTGGCGTATCAAGATTCAATAGTTTCTATGTGACCTGACGTTCGGCCCGCATAACGCAGTGCAGGCGGACTTGTTGAGATCTTCTGGCGGGGCAAACAGGATTGGCATGTCACCATGCAGAGCAAGGCCAAGCCAGGATGCACGCGATGGGGTACGTCGGTCCAACTCACCTCCAAGGGAGTCAATGCGGTCAAGAGGTACCATAAGCGAGGCTCCAAACCATCCAGGACGACCAGCGCCTTTGACCGTGTTGAGGTGTGTCTGGATTCTCGAATGAATTTTACACCTCATACTTATGTCGGCGATATCGATTGCAGACAATGCAAAACGCTGCGGCAAAGAAGAAGAAGAAATGAGTACTGAGTAGTCGTGCGGCTTCGTGATGGCTGTCGTTGAATGGTCACTATATCGCGGCGCTGAATCGAGTCTCGGGGCGCTGTTCTTGCTTGCGCGTGTTGGTACTTCTCCCCTGCTTCTATATGTTTGCTCCTCATGCTTGTGTCCGTCTATATGTATTACTTTGCCACCGTCAGATACATGCTGCTGCCGATCATACTTCTTCCAACCGACGCGGATCCATCGCCGATACACAGCGGCATAGCGCGACGCGCACTCTGCACGCAGGGAAGTAGGATTC
>RWJN01000636.1:4134-15546 GCA_004332605.1 Steccherinum ochraceum
TTTACGTGTTATACTAGGTAGTCAGCGCTTTCGACTTAGCCTTCGCCGTAGTGAGTGCGGCGGTGCAGCGGTCTGCACCCTTTGCTAGCGACTTAGAATGGGCGATGGCCGAAATGCAGATAAGGATGTCGTTGATGATCATCGAGAACATGCCATTGCATGATTCCGCTTCGCTCAGCCACAGCGGGAGCTGGTGCATGATTTTAGTCGAAGTCTTGTGGTGAGTGTTAGCTCTCAGATTGTGTCGCGCAGCACTTATGACTGATGTGCCCCTTCGCCCCGTAGTAATCCTGGCCTCTCCCTCGCCATAAGGAAGGACGCAGTCCGGACCTTCTTTGCCGTACTACTGCACGTGGCTAGTTGGAAACACATTGCGGATTACAGTATGCGCGACATGAAGGCAAAGACTATGCTTTACTTCATCATCGCGCAGTCCGATTTCCTCTCTAAACCGAGTATGAGCATCCACAGGTAAGTCGGTAGATCGAATGTCAGGTGCAGAAGGTTGATTCGATTGATTTATCGCAGTATTTCATCCTTGAGCTCAAGCCAAGAGCATCTCGTTCAGCTATTTAAGCTAGCATCAAAGCTACGTCTGGACATTCGCAGTCCATTGGACCGCTTTGTCGAGTTCTTGTTGTGCATGGTCGATCTCTACCCAGGCTGCATTCTTTGGTTCACGACATCGACGAGAAAATCTTTAGCCGAGACAGCCTTGGATATACCAGGGACACTTCTGCCTGGGGATCTGCTGAAGGGTTTTCTCACTTCCGTCCTTGAAGGGGGATGTGACTGGGTACGAGGCGGAGTACCGATAGCCACTCCAGAAAGGATCCTACGAGAAGAGAATGCAGCAGCGCTTTCATCGAAGTTTTCTGATCAGTTTATATATGTAACTTCGAACCGCACCTACCTCGTAAATAAGATCTAGAATACCACGACATAGAAGAGCTTACAAGATCACGCGTTAAGAATTGATTCGTCTACATTGAACTATTAGGCGCATATAACGTAGGATCCATGTTTGCATAACGTGAAAGCGTATTTTACATGATCGGAATGGAAGGCAATACACTGAATTTCAATGTTCAACTTCTCGCGCCGCAAGATTTCCACGAGCCCAGTTTAGTCCGTAAGGAAGACGACAAAGCTGCAAGTGTCATGAGAATGAAAGTTGCGTACTAGGTACAAAAAGCCCAAACCTGGATGCGAGAGCCAGAAACCGGTCCAGGAAGCGTATGCGCCCGCATAAACCAGCGAAGATTGCGAGCACGTCAAGCTGAGAGACCCGTTGGTAGAACATTACACAGGACTAGTTGAGCAAGAAGTATCGCCAGTACAGCAGTTGAAAGCGACCAGGAGACACGAGCACAGCAACATCAAGTTGAAGTGAGGCCAGTCAGAGCAGCAAGGGCAAGTTTGATGCGAACCACGAAGTCATTGAGACGTTGACGAGTTTTCTCTGCGAAATAACCACTATCAGCAAGACATTCCCGCATATATGCAGCTCTCGCGAGACAGGAGAAGGGGGGAGGGCGAACGAAAGAACCATCGGGCGTACCGACGAGTAGCAACAGCAACTCAGAGATTGACAACATGCCTTGTTCTTTTTCCGTCTCCAAGAGCCCGTTGATTCCTTTCTCCAGCAGCTCCGCGTTCCGTTCCGCTTCCGTGCTGGGTCGAGCAGCGGCCCATGCATGGAAATCGAGCATCAACTCCAACAGCATAGTACTTAGTTCTGTAAGCGCATACAATGAGCTCAAATGTCCGAGAAGTATTCGTAAACACCACATACCATTCTGGAATTGCTCATCGCGCTTCACCTCTTGGTCGAAGGGCTGAACGATCATGCCGACATGATTGAACGGAGGAAAACTTTTGGAAACGACATCGGTGGCAGAGTCTTTTTCTGATTTTGACGCTTCGCGAGGCTCAGAGCGGGGGCTGCTAGATGGTAAGTCCATGGTTCCCGTGAGAGTGCGATGAAGGTTTGAGTATGGGGAGAAGTCACTCAACGCACGGCGGGGAGACGCGCTACCAGCCCAATAGCGCAAACACAGCCAAACATCGCGTGAATGAGATCTCGTGACCACGGCTTCCTCCTGCCACTTTGTCTTTTCCTCCAAGTTGAACAAAAGTTGAACGTTGAATCCAAGCCTATGTCACCGTCTATCAACAGCTCTCTGTGCGTCTGCTCGAATGATCTATGAACAGGGGCTCTACTTGACAAACTTGACACACCTCAGTGAATGTGCTGTTCTTCTGATATTTTCTCATTACTTATCGTTCCAGGTTCCGCGAGATTTTACCGCAGAGAGCGGGTGCAGCAGCATCATATACGGTACCACAGTGACGGAGCCTCTCCCGCTGCTTCTCCCCGATACAGAAAGCCCGCGAAAGTCGGACCGCTGAAATCGACGATGAAAACGAGCAGAAGGCGGCTAAGGAGGGCTAACGCAGCTTATGAAGCGTTGTCTAGCATTATACATTCGGCAGTTTGTAAACAAATTACTGTTCTTGGCTGAAGGCGTACGTTTTCCGAGAAACTCGGACCGACGGACCACCGACGGATGCTATACTCGTCGCTGTCTCTGATTCCGATCTATGCTGTGGCATGTTCGCGAACCCTCCCATTCTATCATGACATTGATGGAAACAATGGCTGCATCGCCGAGCTTGTCGTCGAGGAGTTTTTGGAATGCGCCGCCATTTCAAGTCGTCTGAAGCTCAAGACTGGGACGTTCACGCGCAGATGATGGTGGATCCTTTAGTATTAGTAAGTACGACTATGACAGACGGAACTTTTTGAAGGCTTACAACCGCCTGTATCTAGTTGTGTTCCATAACAAGGCCGTCAGCACGGCGGTAGCACATTTGAGCTGAAAATGAACTTGGCAAACGTAGCTGTCTAGTAGTAACTGATGATGGAAATGCGATCGTGACATGATCTTTACAATTAGGCACCGGGTGCGAAAGTGACGCGTCGACGCGGCGACTTTGCGACGAGTGTGGTAGCGACTGATCCAGATCCAAGACTAGTTGCGTTTCCGTGTCGGGGCTCAGGGCAACACGAGCCACACAGAGACCTGCGTGGTGAGCGAGGATGAGCGTTGTTGCCTGGGCTACTTATACTACGTACTCACTGTTCCTCACTCATAAATATTGATGAGATAACCAACTCTTTCCCGTCAATAGAACTTGCTTTTGCTCCCTCGGTATCATGCATCATGCTCTGAGGAAGAAGTGCCTGGCAGATTCGAAACCAGCGCTTCTGGGTATGAAAACAACGCGGCGTTAGCCGCTCCGAGATTCTCGGAAATTTTATGATCGTCTATCATGATCGAGTCGCCACATTTTCTGCCTGCTGCCTGCTGCTGCACAGAAAGTGGTCGGACAGCACCCTGGAATCTTCACCAGTCTCGTCAAATGCCCCCATTCAACTGCCAAAACGAGGTACCGGCGTAAGCTCCACGAAGGGACGCGTCTCCCTTGCCGCGGCGACACTCGCCACGCTAATACGACTCGTCCACTCGAACTTGGCCGTGGACGCCGAAAGCAAGCCATGATTTGGCGAACAATACTCTGGATTCTGGTTTTCATTACCGACGGAATTCGATCGTACGGAAGTTGCAGCTTACGCCAACAGCACGGCATCTGATTCACGGCTGCAAACTCGCCTGCGATTTCGACGACTTTGGCGACTCAGAGAGTGCTCCTGTATATATGAGGGGGATCAAGTCGCCTCGTAAAGTTAGCCCACTTTCTTATCTTCCTTACTTTACCTCCTCCTCGGCTGAGATTCCCTTTCCCTTCTCTTCCCAGCATGGAGTCCACGACCACAGTTGGTGACACCGACAGAGTTGTTGTCGACTCTGCTGCGCGGGTGCAGAACCCTCCCTTCAAGCCCGGGTCTGACTTCTGGCTCTCCTACATTGCCATCGTCGTGGCTACTCTTCTCTCTGCTCTCGATCTCACAGCGGTGTCCACCGCTCTCCCAACCATCACCGCAGACCTCAATGGCGCAGACAAATTTGTATGGATCGGTTCCGCCTACAGTCTTGCAAGTACCGCTATCCTTCCGCTTTCCGGTGGCCTCGCCAATATATTCGGAAGGAAGCCCATTATGCTTATCAGTATCGCCTTGTTTTCGATTGGAAGCGCTTTATCTGGCGCTGCTCAGAACATGAACATGCTGATAGCTGCGAGAAGTAAGTGTATCGTTGGCCTGAGTTGTGCTCGTAGCTCACGATTACATTATTCAGCTATTCAAGGGATCGGAGGAGGCGGAATTCTCAACTTGACCGAGCTCATCGTTGCGGATCTGGTGCCACTAGCCCATCGTGGTCTCTACCAAGGTCTCCTCGCACTCACTTGGTCGTTTGCCTCGGGCATTGGCCCTCCGATCGTTCGTGTCCCTCTTCAAGTCGAACAATCCGCATAAACTTATGTTTCCATTCCAAGTAGGGTGGTGCTTTCGCCCTGAGGGATGCTTGGAAGTGGCTCTTCTGTACGTACCCGTTTTTCTTCTCACTCCAGAGACCGAAATCTTGACGGCACTTTTCAGATCTCAACTTACCTTTGTCTGGGATTGCGTTCGCCCTCGTCGTTTTCTTTTTGCATGTACGTGCTCCGGAAGGCTCAGTGTCCACAAAGTTACGGCGGGTTGACTGGCTGTGAGCAATCGTTTTACTGTTTCCTTCGTGTTTTCACCACTCATTATCATGTGAAGTGGTAACTTCATTATCATCGCAGGGGCTACTTTGTCCATGACCGGCCTAACATTCGCTGGCATCCGGTTCCCCTGGGATTCCGCACAAGTACTGGCTCCGTTGGTCATTGGGCTAGCCCTCATTGCGGTGTTCATACTCTACGAAGCTCGTGTACCTGTCGAGCCGACGATTCCCTGGGACGTTTTGAATAACTGGACCGCTGTGAGCGGGTATGTCGAATGGTTGAAATTCCTTTCTTGCTGGTGCTCATTCTTTCGTCAGATATATTAGCACCTTCACCCATGGACTTACCAGTATTGCGGTCATTTGTAAGCTTTCAACCCATTCAAATAACTCAAACGTACTCACGCGACCATTTTCGCCCAGATTATCTGCCGGTTTATTTCCAAGCAGTGCGAGGAAACAACCCCATTCTAACTGGTGTCAACATGTTCCCCACTGCCCTCGTCATTGCGCCGTTCGCCGTCGTCGCCGGCGTATCGATAGCAGTCTTGAAGAAATACAGGCCTGCTAACATTGCTGGATGGATTCTTATTACCGTTGGGTTCGGTATCATGAGCCTCTTGAAAGCCGACTCTACAACCGGGCAATGGGTCGGCTACCAGCTTGTGGTCTCAGCTGGTCTCGGTCTACTGGTAAGTGCAGCTCAATTCCTCAGGACGCTACCGAATTGATGGACATTATCCTCCTTCCAGTATTCTAGTACAGTCTTCCCTATATTGGCATCCCTCCCAGTCGAAAGCACCGGCTCCGCTCTCGCTTTCTACGCCTTCGTTCGCGCTTTCGCCCAAACCTGGGGTATCACCATCTGCGCCACAATCCTTCAGAACGGACTCAAGAAGAAAATGCCCGAAGCCTTTGTCAGCCAGTTTCCGCAAGGCGTGGAGATTGCGTATGCCGCGATACCGATTATCAAGAATTTGCCAGAACCGCTCCGCACGCAAGTCCGCGTTGCTTTTGCGGATAGTATGGCCTTAATTTGGGAGTCGATGATTGGAATCTCGGGGTTAGGGTTGATCTCGCTCTTGTTCTTGAGGGAGATTCCGATGAGAGAGGACACGGACGCAACGTATGGTTTAGAGGAGAGAGGCGAGGATAAGAAGGGCGACCCGGAGAAGCAGGATACCTCTGTGCCAGCAGCATAGGTCCCCTTTTCCTTTTATAAATCCATGGCATCCCTTCGTACATCATTTACCGGACGACTGACGACCTCTTATGCGTGGAAATCTCACTGTACAGTCATATAATATCATTTCTCCTTGGAAATACTATACACCTTGTTGTATATCACGAACAGAATCAATAATGACGTTCAAGAAGCATGGAACTCGAGTGCATATAAGTGAGCTGTTACAGCTATTTCACCAGCGGCACTGTATAATCTCAGTCAATAGAATGTTGACAGATACTGTGGTTAGGATATCAATCTCGATGACCAGAATGATGTCGGGTGGATTACAGAATCAGAGGGTGCTGGTAGATCTCGTCCTGTGAACCGTAGTCAGCGAAGGAAGATGTGAGAAGCCGACGATAAGACGAACTATTTTGTATAAGCTGCCTAGCTATTACGACGTTGTACCATTAGCAACGACACGAATATGTCACCATGATGACAACACTCACTTGTGGCCGGACAATCGTAAACGGGCCCTCAAGTCCTTCCACTGTGTACTGCGCGTTAGCTTCCAGAGTTTTCTTCTCCATCTCACGACTAAGTACATGTTGGGTCAGCACTTGACAGAATCCAGTGACGCAATATCAAGGCACGTACGTCACGGAACGCAGCATCTCTGAATGAGTCTGGTTCGGATTTTGACCTATGAGGCCCGGGTATCAAGGTGACGGAAAAAACTCGATGAAGAAGGGTCACATACGGAGGGCGCGAGCAAACGCCTGGAGAAACGATGACCATAAGAAGCAATGTGGTAGGTGAAGTGAAGACTCACAGCAATGAAGCACCCGTCCACGTCCTCAATGGTTAGCTGATTGTCCTTACATGCGGACCACGACGTCTACATAATGGTTGGGATACGACACATGTACTTAGTGGGCATGGGTACTCACCACGAAGGGTAACACCGGCTTGTTGTGGACGGTCGTCGTTGACTTGGACATCATGCGGCTCATGGGAGAGTATATCGTATCGACTTCTTCCGTGTAATCCTTATGAACGGTGCTCGTGATGGTATAGTTCGCCGCTAGAGGTGCATATAAGTTCCCTGAATGGTTTTTCTCAGTCGAAATCCGAGATGCTTACGCAGGCCTTTCGTATTGCCAAGTATACGTCCGTTAGATTTGGAGGACGTTACCGGTGTCACTGGGCATTCGTCTCCGTTTGTACACTCCAGATCTACAGCATCAGCATCAGCACGCCCCACTCCATTCAAGATAATAGGACCCACCTGCCGCAGTTCCAGAATGACAACAATCGAAAAGCATCACCAGACGGGTTTCACCTGGTAGAGAGTCAATCAGGATTTTGTGGATATCCTAGAGGGAAGTTAAATATGTAAGACATAAGTGACAGTATCGGAGACGAACATCGTCGAGAATGTAGTTCTCTTCGTACGTTTTGTCGTCTGCTGGATTCACTTTGATGTCGAGGGGCCAGATAACTACCAACATATGTCATGATCATGAGATTATTCAATCTCGACGACAATCCTAGGCGAAAACTCACGAACCTTCATCATAACCGTCCTCCTCGTCATCATTCTCATCCGGAACCTGGCCTCCATGCCCGGAAACTGACGAACCTGTGAGATCGCCACGCGACAAGAACATACTACGGTGTACGCACACATGAAGACGAATTGATCCCCAGATTGCGCATCTGCTACTAGGTCTTCCATCGCTTGCATCTTGCGCGAAGATATAAGCATCAGGGATCTTTGTAGCAATAGCGACACATACGATGTTGTCTCTAGTGGGATCCACACATTTTCCGTCATCCATCAGGATGGTAATGTCTTCGGTTTTCCAGTCATAGACATCTAGGACCTATCAGTCTGATGCTCGAGGTAAGATCGACATATACGGCGTACCAAGCAGCAGGTCCCTAGCTGTGATTGGATCCCGATGTGTACCAGGAAGATTCATGTCCCAAGGCTCCAGTTGCGGATACCCTACCGCGATCAACAGCGCCTTCTTTCGGGGTACACGGAGAGTGAGTGGGGCGGCGATAGTCATGACTTTCACGATTAGGTATATGTGGGGAGAGAGGCAGCAGCGTCGCCACGAAATTTATATCGACTGGGAGACGATAAAGAATGCACCGACGTGTATAAGACGGCGCCACGGTGGACACTCATGTTTAAGTACCTAGTGTTCCTGGAGGGCGCTACGGTAGTCGTGGGCGACCGACAGTCTTTGACAGACGTGATAGCAATCCTGAGTACAGTGAGATAACGGAGCTCCAAAAAGGCGGCAGAGTGGGAGAAGGAAGGCTTACAAAGCTAGTCAGAGGACAGAACGTCCACGACAAATGGGCGTTGTAGAAGTTCACGTACTTCGAAGGCTGCAACGCAATGGTCCAAGCTGATTGCAGCTCAGCCTAAGCACCGCCTACAAGAGTCTAGATGACCATATGTCGGAACGTTGGAAAGCTGTTCTCACTGCACTTACGTTTCCTCAACAAATCATCAGGTTTCAAGCCCTCAAGCCTTGACTGGTAAGAAAATGCACTGCGAGATCCGTCTTCACCTCATGACATGTTGCAGAGAAACAGAAGAGCTCACCTCATGTGTCTTTCCGCGGTTGACGGGATCAAGCTGAAGATTTACAGCTCTGGTTCTATTGGGCGTGCTAATTGACATTGTGAGATTCAGCGCGGGCTATAATTGTATCGCACACTACTGAAGCGACATCGTCTTCCATTCAATCTATTCATTAGCGCACCCCTTGACTTCAATCTGTGCTTCTACGTCCTCTTCACGAGAGCATGATCGACCTGCCCAGAATCTCCGACAAGCCGAGAGGGCCTGATACGCAACAGCTGACAAGACCAGCGCTGATACAGCGATGTAACCAAAGGGCTGCATCCACATCCAGAGCATAAACCCCGCGAGAGCGTGAGTCGAGAATGTTCCCAGCGCCCATAGCAAACAGGCTCGCGGTAGACTGAGGACAAGGGCTCGATTTTCAAATCCAGATTCAGGCTTCTTGGCCTGATCAAGGTAAGTTACCTAGTCATGAACAAACTATGATCAGTGTTATTTCTCGGCGAAAAGCTTGATTACGCACTGCGTCTTCAACGGAGCTGGATGTGGGGTCGTCTTGGTGTCGGATAAGAAGAGCTACCCCGGACAAGATAGAGGCGTTGCAGAGCACAATTGATAGCATGATCAAAGCCTGAATGGAGTAGGGCGAAATGAAGGAGACTAGACTGCATCTGGAGGATCAGCAGCAGCGTCAGTTTCGGTTGGACGTGCTCAACGGTTTATCACTCACAAAAGTAGAGCAAAAGACTGCGAGGATCGAGACAATTATCAGATTGAGGCAAATAGTCATGACTGAGTGGACTCACAAGGGCAACGCATAGCATCCACTCTCGATGACATGAAGCGAAAAACTTGCGCCAATCTGCCAGGTACGCAATCTCGTCGACGTACAAGCGTCCGAGATCACGCTGATACCTCCGCGCCGCGCCGAAGGTCATTGCAGATGCGAGGGCGAACCGCCGACGCTCTGGTGGTGTATGTAGATCAATTATCGACTGGTCTCGGGAGAGTCGGCAGGTCTCTTCGGCGTAGTGGATGTTAGCCTTTTGAGTACCTGAGGCAGGCGGGTCAGAAGGAGTACTGACTTGGCACGGAATGCGAAGCGTACAGAAAGGCGACCACAACCGAGCTAGCGTTGACTGTCAGAACCATGCAAGGCTGAATAATATGATTCACATACCTATGATCCACCTTATGTACGGTGAATGGAGACGACCCGTATCTAGCACATCGTCAGCTGGGTCAGATAGCGATTTACTCGGGCACCGTACCTTGAGCGGTCTTCAAGATATCGGTAAAATCCGCCAGATCCCCATGTTGGAAGGGGATGGTTGATACTGGCGAACTTCTCTGGTCTACGCTCAGACAATGCTCGTCAACGCTGGAAGACTTTCCCGTTGAGCAGGAAACATACCAACACGGCCATGCAGGAGAACGTCAAATAAATCATCTACTCGTGGGTCAAAGCCTATGAGCTCATGCGAAGGGAAATATTCGACGTGTTTCCAGTATTCTTCCTCGAGGACGTGCCCTACGTAAAACGTGTGAGCATCTAATACGCGAGCAAAACCGATGAGATACATACGCAAGTGCGCCTCGGACACAGTCGCTCGCAACCCCAGTTGTTCAGTAGACACATCCTCAAACCAGAAGTGCGCTCTGCGAGCGTGATCCACGAGATAATACCAGACGCTGTCGTAGTTATCGCTCGAACCCAAAACTAGCTCCACAGAGGGCGAAAAGTTGTGCGAAGTGAGAGAATCCTCGTTCTGGTCCAACCAGGTGGTCACCATATCTCGTACAGACTCGTTGTACACGTTGAGTTCCGTAACGATCTTGGGGACCGAGTTGCGCACGAAATAGACGTTCCCCTCCGGGTGGACGTGCTCGTTCCACAGATGGGGAAGGTATCGAGGACTGTACATGAACGTAAGTTCCTATACTGTGCAAAAGGCAGGCAGTACGAACTTGGGTGAGTCTCCTATTCCGAACAAGCCCATAGAAATGATTTGGTGACGTGGCACCACCCTGGGGGTATTTCAGACATGCTGCGTGCCGAAAGCCTTTATACTACGCACCTGTCCTCTTTGTCATATCGTCCTGTGGCTGAAGCCAGCGAAGGGTACAAGACAGCCTCGCGTACTTGTAGTTTGTTACAGGACATGGAGACGATGAGGAAGGGAAGGTGGGCGAGAGCGTGAAAGTCCGAGAGGAGTCTGTCCGCAGTTGACACAAACCGTGAACAGTTATAAGGATGTCAATGACACACGGAGGTCATAGCCTGATCATTGAAAGCGAGGGTCAGATGTCATCGCGCCGGCAGTACAAGAAGAGTCTCACCAGGCGTTGCCCTAGGAATGCGGTGACGGACATATGCAATTGTTTTCGAGTGCCTGGACGCGAAGGCTGCACAGTGCTTCGCTCCGGACATCGTTATCTTGGAATATTAAGAAGAGCATACCGAGAGATATCTGAGGGATAGCTTTGAGGATGTATTCGTAGCCACTGAGAAGGTCAAAAAAAGGCTGTGGAGGATTCACCGCCTTCGGTCCGGTGAATGTTCTTTTTTCCTCGCCGGTAGCGCCCTGTAGCGCCTTGATTGCGTTTAGGGCGTTCACTTCCCCGAGCAAAATGCACGCCAAAAATGCACCGGAAAGCTCAGTACGGGCTCTGCAGGGCTCTGATGGATGCGAGGTTCTCTCGCCGCTGTAGTGCGGCATCTAGCAGTCTCATCTCACTCGGGTCGTGCCAAATATTGAGCTTCGGCTCTCTCGAAATGTGGGCGACAGTATGCGCTTTCACTAAGCGCTTATGGCGCCATTTGGTGGCAGTCCTGAGATTTAGTGTTGCGGGAGAAAGTCCCCCGGCGGTAAGTAACCTAGTAATATACTCCGGAGCCTCCGGTGAGGTAAATAAGGGAAATTATTTACTATAAGCGCCAGTAAGCGCCGATCGGCCGGGCT
>RWJN01000637.1:0-15539 GCA_004332605.1 Steccherinum ochraceum
TTTGAATACGCAAGATTGACGCGTCAATATTTGGCGGTTACTCACGAGAACCGTGGACACCATGGGTACCCTGTTGCTTGGAGCCGTAGCCGATGGTGGTCTTGAGGCAGATGATAGTCGGCTTGCTGGTCTCCTTGCGCGCCTCAGCGATTGCGTTGGCGATGGCTTCGAGGTCGCTGTATCGTCCAGTATTTGAGCAACAATGACAGGGTGAATCGGAGAGAGTTACGTACTTGTCACCATCCTCGACCTTGAGCACCTGCCAGCCGTAAGCAAGGAAGCGCTGCTCGGTATTCTCGGTGAAAGCGACGTTGGTGTCACCGTCGATAGAGATATCTGTCATTCACAATGAGTCGATGTGTGAAATGCAAGGCCTTGTCCTAGACTCACGATTATCATCATAGACCTACAGCATTTTATGAGATGAGTCGAAACCGGCGAAGGACGGGCATGTGAACTCACATAGATGAGGTTACCCAGTTGCAAGTGACCAGCGAGGGAAGCAGCCTCAGACGCGACACCCTCCATCAAGCAACCATCGCCGTGGAACACTACACAAGAGAGTGTTCCAAGACGCGCGGATAGGTAGAGCAACGGCGTACTTACCATACGTGAAGTTGTTGACCAGGTCAAATCCGGGCTTGTTGTATGTAGCGGCCATATGCGCCTGAGCAATGCCCAAACCGACACCATTGGCGAAACCTTGGCCGAGAGGACCGGTGGTGACTTCAATACCGTCAGTGTGTCCGGCTTCTGGGTGACCGGGGGTCAAAGAGTCGATTTGACGGAAGGACTTCAGGTCATCCATGGAGAGCTTGTAACCCAAGAGGTGGAGGAGGATGTACTGGAGAGCGCAACTTCATCGGAATTGAGCATGCGAGTCGAAGCAGAACATGGACTGACTTACGCATGTCTGAGGGGGTGATATGCGTCAATTCACGGCCTCCTGAGATGAAGGCGATCACGTACCCGTTGGAGAGGACAAATCGATCCCGGTTATACCATTTAGAGCTCTTGGGGTTGGCATTGAAAAACCTGGGGAGAATACCCCATCAGCCAAAGATCTTGGACGTCAAGCAAAAGTGAAATACCTGGAGAAGAGGACGTGGGCGGCAGGAGCCATGCCCATGGGAGCTCCTGTATATTTCAGAGCCCAATGAGCATTCTAAGCGGATCGAGAGCATGTCGTCGCAACTGACCAGGGTGACCGGAGTTCGCTTTCCCCACGACATCGGCGGCGAGTGCGCGGATGGTGTTGATGGAAAGCTGGTCGTTTGTGGTGAAGTTAGACATGGCGTGAAGAAGGAGGGGACGGGGAGGGGGACGGTAGGGACACGGGCCAGCGTAGGCTTTATAGCGATCATCCTGGCAGCTCCGGAGCGAATCTCGATAAATATCTAAGCGCCCATCAATACTACCGTAGTCAAAAAGGATGACTCATCGATCACCCCTTATAATGCCAAGCGCCGTTCCTGACCAGAGTCTCGCTGAATTTCGCCACTCTTGCTCTGTCTCTCCTTACTGTACCGACATCGTCAGTCACGACGCCCCTCCGTCTTCCGTCTGCTGTGATCTGACACATCGAACCGCCTCAAACATGCACCCACAGCTGTCGGAAAAGCGGGTCGGTACGCCATTTTTCCTGATCTCATCCTCCCAACTGACAAATAACCGCTTTCCCCATTCTGCATTCATCTTCTCATAGCCTGCAAGGATGTCATAGAGGCTCTCCAAGCATGCCATGCAGAATCGTGGGCGAGATGGACTGGTGCATGCAATCAGGCGAAACGCGACCTCAACAAGTGCTTGAGGCAGGAGGTGCGTGTTCTCACCTCTCCGGAGCGGGACCGTGCTGACCGGAAGTCATTCCCAACTATAGCGTATGAACTCGGCTTCACAGAATCGCGCAAGTGCGAAAGAGAAACGAGCGCGGACTGAGCAGGCATGGGAGGAAAACAGATGACACCAAATCATCTGCGATACCGCCGTCCTCCCGCTCATACTGCAACCGCCATCTGTGCGAATCCACAGATTACACACCCTTCTGCAGATCCGGAACCACTCTAGTATTGCTAATGTACAGGTACAATTACATTCTTCTCAATCGCATTACCACCACTCTCCTACTTCTTATGCTTGCACAAAACCACACCTCAACGTTCCTCCTTGGCCCCCTGGTCTATCTCTCCCTCGTAGCCAAAAAATTGTGTACAACAGCGACATGGACCCGCCCGCTCGTCGACACGTCCGTCTGCCCAGTGTACCTCCGCTCAGCCCTCACATACCCAGCCACGTTGTCTGCTATCCCCGTCGGCACGTCCACCGCGACCGTCTGTCCCGGGGCGATCTCGTACGCCTGAACCTGCAAGTTCACCGAATAGTCGTAATCAGGTCTGCCCATGCCGCTCGGTCCCAAGCACAACACACTCCCTGGTCGGACCCAGACGGGGATCTCGTCCATTGGTACGACCTCTTTGATCCAGACGGGGCCGAGCACGGTGCGGCCGGGGTCCCAGAACGACGTCCATCGGCCTGCGGGGATGTAGTATTCGGACTCTTCACCGTCGGGGACGAAGACGGGTGCGACGAGGAGGGAGGGGCCGAGCATGTATTGGCGATCGAGGTGATGAGTCGTGCGATCGTCGGGGAATTCCAGGAACATGGCGCGTTGGACTGGCCAGCCTCTTGAAGTAGCTTGCAAAGCCTGTGTCACCGTTTTCATTGGAGTCCTAAGGGTTTGAGTTGAGTGTGACTTACGTGGAGGTAGATATAAGGCATGAGCCGATGTTTCGCATCAAGGAACTTAGCCATGTACTGAGCAGCCTCTTCGCCGTATTGCCACGGTACTCGGTAGCTTCCTGAACCGTGCAGACGTGAGTGTGAGGAGAACAGCCCATACGCTACCCAGCGATGGTAGATCTCCGGCGGTGGCGTTCCCTGTGGAACGAGTAAACCTCACATCTCTCCGGCCGGAATAGCTCAAAGACTGCGTACCTCGAAACCGCCGATATCGTGAGACGCAAAGCCGAAGCCGGATACCGTCAGACTGAGAGCTCCCCGGAGACTTTCTGCCATGGCTTCGAAAGTTGATTCACAGTCACCACCCCAGTGCTGCAAGGACAGCGATCAGCCTGATGTGCTATTCGCGAACAACACTGACCGTATACTACTCACCACGGGGAACCTCTGACCACCAGCATGAGCGGACCTCGCAAAGACGACAGCTTCACCTCGACCAAATCGGCGCTCGAGAACGCTGAAGACAAGTTGATTGTAGATCACGGAGTAGGTGTTGTGTGCGCGCATGGGATCTGAGCCATCGAAGAACTGGACACCTGCGTGAGGGATCCGCTCGCCGAAATCAGTCTACACATTCAGTTGGTTATCAGCAGTCAATCAAGCCGTGGATATGCGAAACCGACCTTGAATGTATCAACACCGAGGTCGATCAAGGCGTCGAGTTTTGCGGCATACCACTTCCTCGCCGCCGGGTTGGTGAAATCGACGATGCCCAATCCAGGCTGCCATAGATCCCATCTTGCAAACAGAACGGTGGTGAGAAGGTAACTCGAACCAGGAAGAGCTCGACAACTCACTGCCACGGTGTTCCATCCAACCTCTGAATCAAGTATCCACCGGCAACAGCTTCCTCAAAGATAGGTGATAATTGGGAGATATACGGGTTGACTGAGCGACAGTCAGAATCGATTTATAGGGAGGACGTGAGACGAGATGACGTACTCCATACACAGATCTTGACGCCATAAGCTTCCTTGATTCCGTTGAGATATCCTTCGGGGTCGGGGAAGTTGTCTGGATCGAACGTGAACGAACACCTGGATATCTATCATAAAGCGTTGCCAGGAACCGTGCCGAGGGACTGGACGAACCATTCATATTGTTTCATCCAGAAGCAATCGAGATGGAATACGCGTACGTTGCAATCGCGTTCTTGCATGCCTTGGAGGAACCCTGAGACAGTGTTGCTGTCGTAAGACGTGAGGAAGGAGGTGGATAGCCAGAGACCGAATGTCCACGACGGAAGGAGGCTGGTGCAAGTAGGGGTTGAGGGTCATGTTGAGGATGCGAATTGTATTCGTACTTACGCCGGCCTTCCTGTCATCCGCGTGTACCTTTCGAGGATCTGTAGGGTACATATAAGCCAGCAACGCGTGAACAGGATGGATGATCAGCTTACATCTAGAGGCGTAGCACCGTAGATGATGAAGTATTCCAAGCTCTCTCCTGCAACGCTCACACCAACTCTGCTCACTTTCTCACTACCAACTTCGACTTCAACCTCGCCCGGATGATTGATGAAGACTCCGTAGTTGCGGTTTGTGATGTAGAAGGGCACACATTTGTACGCTTGCTCGCTTGATGTACCACCGTCTTGGTTCCATACACTGACGGATTGCCCTGAGAGCGGGTATGAGAATCGAGAGCAAATGTGCAAAGCTGTAGGAGCTCACCATTCTTTACAAACGCCCCAAATTGCTCTCCCAACCCGTAAATCAACTCTCCAGGCGACAGGTTGAGCTCCGAGTGGATGTACCGTACAAGCTCAGGCGTGTGCGCAGGGCTCGGGTTCGAGCTGAAGTCCGTCGCCAAGCACGACGCGTTCGACGCGTTCCTCAATGTCCACTTATGCGGCACATCATAGATAGCCTGGTGCTTGGGCCCTGCACTCGTGAGGATGCGCGTGGGCGACCGGAAGGTAATCGTGTACGGGTTTTGGGTGATGTCGGCGGTGAGTTCACCACTAGTGACGGACCAGATGTCTTCGCCCTCTAGTAGCGCCACCGAGGGGATGGGTGGGTCGTCGGGAAACAATGGGATCTCTGGTTTTGCGTAGGGCAGCTTGCCTCTGAAGTGCTCGATCTTGACTCCGATAACTCCTTCTGTAGGGGAGTGGACTCGAATCGAAAAGACAGGTCCTGCGAAGGCATTTGAACGTTTGAACATGCAAGATGTCGTGTTTTCTGTTGTGGACTTACCTCCTAGCGTATCACCGCGATGCCTGACTGGTTTCGTAGCGACTTGGAGGTCGTATCCGTCCAAAGTTGCACTAGGGAGCACCTGGGTGACTTGGAGGCCAAAGTAAGGCTTGACGCCGTTCTTGAGCAGCCAGAACCCGTCATTGAATCGCATCTTGATAACAAAGCCCGGGGAACGCTGTGGTGATGAACGCCATACTTGCTCTTATATATGCCTGGGCCAGAAGCAAGCCAGAAGAAGAGGTGAGAGGTGAGAGAGGGAATGCGAGCGATCGGCAGCTATCTGGAGCGGACCGCGTCGACTGACCCAGCTGACCGACAAACCTCCGTTTGACCCTCATGTTGCCTTCAACGACGTCTCGTTCTCTGCATTCCATGCATCCATCGTCGCTCCTTCTGTTATCGCAAATCGTCTCTTATCAACTGCGTCGTCACCCAGAGCAGACTTTGCAACGACTGAGAGCTCTGCGACTCAGTACTCAGAGCTGTCCTTGCTTCGCATAAACGCCTATGAATCTGCATTCCCTCATGATCATGCGATCGATATGCCGACTCTCAAATTTCTCTACTGGCCCGGACGCAACTGAGTGTATTTTGATCTGGACCGTTCAATAATATGCACATGCGTGCCTTTTCGGATTATCAAGCTTATGATCTGTCGGTGTGCCTACCTCTGTATCTCTCGCTCTTCCCTCACGGAACGCTGAAATCTTGGTAGGAAAGGTAGAGGATTACCCTAGCGAGGCATCTAGGATCCTCCACAACTACCAGTTGAATTTGGCTATACAGCAAGATGAGTAGTAGTGCCGCGGGACTTGGAGCAGAGGGAGGGTTGGGCAAGGATATGTGGTCGGAGACTCCTCTGATCTGGTCGCCGCACCTATCTGAGCGACTCAATTGCAATGTTTATCTGAAGCTGGAGGTGCGTTCAACAAAGTTTTCTCTCTTTTATCTCATTGTGTCGATCTTCATGTGCAGAACCTACAACCTTGTCAATCATTCAAGTATCGAGGGATCTCCCACTTCGTGCGGCTCGCCGTGGAAAGTCATGGACCCTCCACACACCTATTCGTGGCTTCTGGAGGCAACGCTGGTCTAGCTGTAGCGACAGCTTCCAAAGCCTTGAAAGCGCGATGCACAGTGTTCCTTCCGACCGGAGCTAATGAAAGGGTGCTGCAATTCTTCCGGACAGAGGGTGCAGACGTCCGTGTGCAAGGCACATGTTACGCTGAAGCTGTTGAGGCCGCGAAATTGGCAACAGAATCTGACTCGAATGGGTGAGTACCGAATATAAGATTACGTTCTGCGCCACTCACCAGTGTTTATCATTCTTCTGTAGAGTCTATGTTCCCGCGTACGAACACCCTACGCTATGGGAGGGTCACGCTTCGATTATCACAGAAGCATCACGGCAGCTACCTCAAAACACGAAACCCGACGCTGTGTTCTGCAGCGTCGGCGGCGGCGGACTTGCTGGAGGCGTGATGACAGGGTGCAAATCTGCAGGCTGGGATGACGGTAATGGTCCATCGCTCTGCTTACGCCCTGTCAAATCTCATCGGTATCTTGACAGTTCCACTTGTAACAATGGAGACCTCAGGATCCAACTGCTTCTACCAATCTATCGCCCTCAATAAAGGAGCGTTCTCGGACAGCCCCAGAACACCGCCGGAAAACGTGCAAGTGGTGCATAACGCAGAACATAACGTGAATGTCGCTCACCTCTCCAAGATCTCCTCTCTTGCTACATCGCTCGGGGCTTCCGTTCCTGCGCCAGCGGCCGTAAAGATGGCTCTAGAGAGACCGGGCGGTGTCAAATCGGTCCATGTCAGCGACGCGCTCGCTATGGAAGCCTGCTTACGGTTTACAGGTACGTCGATCTTCCGTCCTTGTGCGGCTCGAATATGGTCGCTGATGAACATCTTAGAGGACCACAAGATGCTTGTAGAATTGGCGTGCTCCGTCACTCTGATTCCGGCATATTATCCGGAACTCTTTGACAAACTGGTACCTGCTCATGATGATGGAAGCAAGAGAAACGTCATTTTCATCGTCTGCGGCGGATTCCTTGTCTCGCTAGACTCCCTGACGAAGTACCAGCAAGTTGTAGAGGCCGAACTATCACCCACGACAACCCGGGATTTGTGGTGTAACGGAGAGTTGTGGAAGATTCAGGCGTCCTGAAGAAGAGTTCACAATATTGTTTCATACATCAGAATGGCCATTGGATGAACCGTCCACTCGACGCTCGCGCCACAGTTATCAGCGGCTGGTAGGGCGAAAATCCGTTGATCGGAGTATCATTACCAGCTATCGTGCTACTGTCGGCAGGTACATCATACACAAGCTCGAGACTCGACGTCAACCTCCTCGCTTTGTTCAAAGCTGTGTGAGTACTGATATTTCAAGGGTTTTTTGCGGACCAGACTTCAAGCTTCAGGAAGGGAGATGAACCCAAAGTAACAATTGCGCTAGCAACGATCAAGACTGCAAAATGCAGTCCGAGATTATCAACGAGATGATGTAACTGGTACAAGGTTCTTTACGTTGGTGAGTTTCAAGACTTTTGTTCATCGTGATCATATTGCCATAGACTCAATCCCCTTCCAGTATTCACGAAACTCACGGATGTGGCATGGTCTTTCCAGTACATGCGAGCTGAAAAAGTGCAGGCTTGTCGTGTTTGCATCGATACCTCAACAGCTGGAGCTTTTGACCAACTAGAAACACTCGTAGTGTTTTGACTCGGAGCGATCAAGGTGTGGAAAACTGCTAGTCAATCTAGAAAACAAAATCTGACTTCTGTCACCTAGGAGTGAACTCAATGAGCGCCGTACAATACAATTGCGCCGGGGCACGTATCTGCCGTACATCTTGATACGAACTGGACCGATGATGCTGGAATTTGGAACCCGCCGTCATGTTGACGAGACTGGACAGCCCGTTCTCGTATCAAGACTCCTGCCGAGTGAAGGTTGTGATGGAGATCATCGTGCACGCTATGTGTGCTCTCATCTTACGCATTCCATCCACCGGAGTCCGGATATGGAAACTGTATACAAGGTACATGTACCATGGCGCATGATGCATATGCATATAAAGGGTCCACTGAAGTCTTTTCTTGAAGCTGCATCTGCCTCCTCGAGTCTGTCCATTTCTTTGCGGGTCTTCCGTCTCCCGGGCACCAAGTACACGACAATCTCACGTCAGAAGTCTCAAAATCACCAGTTTTCACGATGTTCAAGCTTCAAGTCGCATTTGTCTTTGCTTTGCTGCCTGCCATTCTGGCCTCCCCGCCCATAGCGCGCCAGAACACCGCGACTACCAATGTAAGTTCTCTTGCCTTGAGATCTTCTCGTGGAAATGCTCAAAGGTCTGATGCACTTGTAGGTCCAAGTCGCTCCTGGGGGCCAACTCACTTTCTCCACCCAGATGGTTCAGTCTACGCCCGGTGGAACCGTCGTTTTCGCTTTTGGGTAACGTTGCCTCTCCAGTACCGAAGTGTTTATCTAATGGCTAATTGTTGCCATAGTGATGATCCCCACTCCGCTACTCAGTCGTCTTTCGACGCTCCCTGTACTCCGTTAGACGGCGGGTTCGACTCTGGACTCCAAACCAACAAAGAGTTCACCATCACGATCACTGATGACACGAAACGTGTGTTCATATTCACTTACTTCAAGAACTACAGATAATCATAATGATCTTTCTCTATTCAGCCGTCTATGTTTTCTCCAAAGCTGGCACCGACTGTGGCCAGGGAATGGTCATGTGAGTTGGTCTGCTCACTGGCAATACTCGTTCTCACCACGCGTGACAGGGTTATCAACCCGCCTTCTGGAAACGCCGCGCAAGGCTTTGACGGATTCCTGGCTGCAGCCCAAAAGATAGGATCAGGCGAGAAACCTGTAGGTATTCAGTCATGGGGTGTACCTGTTTGCTCTGGCCTTGTTGACACAGATTCACAGGTTTCTGACAGCGGCTTCGTTGGTGGTGGTGTCGGTGCCGCAGCCTCTGCTGCGCCGTCCGATCTGCCTCCCTGCCCTACCACATCGAACTTCTTCAGCAACCTCTTTGGTGGCCCATGCGCTAGTGGTGGCGCAGGCGGTGCTACTCCTACCGCGACTGGTGGCGGAAGCCCACAGACCCCGGCCGCTAACACCAGTGGCGGAGCCACGCCTACTGCACCTCCCTCTTCTCCTGCATCCACTTCCGCTACCAGCACGTCTACTGGAAGTGCGCCGGGTATCACCCAGTCTCAATCCCAGAGTACCTCTGGCTCTTCCAATAGCGTCTTCATGAACGGGAGGTTGGGCGTTGCTGCTGCGGCCCTTGCCCTCGGGATGCTCATTTGAAGTCTCGATGCAATATACTTCACGACACGACATGCACGGACCTTCGTACTCTTTTCAAGTTCACGCTATATCCACTGTCTGTCTCCCGATTGATTTTTTTTTCATTTGTCGATTCTGGCCCCCCCCTAATATACTACTTATTCCGCCATCTCGTATAGTCTGTGATGTACTTCGATGAGCAATCAATCTTCCTACATTGTTGGCAATGTCACGGTCGACGTCGTCTCCGCAGGACGCGCATCTATGATCTCGTATGTACGGTCGGGTCATCGGGATTGAGCGCTTGATGAGGACACCCGAAGGAGTAGCATTATGATCTTGTTTTCTACCTCCACCACCGCATCTGAAGCACGAGATCGTTGCTTGGTTCGCTGATGCCATCTCTGAGTTTCGTATACTCGGGAGACTTGCTTTACTGTAAGAATGTCACTCTTGGATTGTCCTCAGAGTCGTAAGTGAGTCTAAGCGAATCGCACCGTCGAACGCAGTCACTCTGTGCTAATCGCCTTGCACCAGCACCAGCATCCTGCAAGGTTCGAAATCCACGAAGATGCTTATCGTTATAACGTGAGCTCGGTCAAATTCGGGCTTCGCCCCGTCGTTCTTCTCCTGCGGCGCATTAGGTCTTCGAAATGACTGTTTGATGCGCTGGGAGAGAAGTTGTAGGTGAGTCTGACTGCCTTTCATTGGTTGCTCTCATACCAATCTCTTCCATTCCCCCGATGTTAGAAATACGATGTTCCGTAAATCTCTGATCCCCGTGAGCTGCGAGACGCCACGGAGTTAAAAGAGGTATGAACGTTGCTTCTCAGCAGAGGCGCAAAGCATGCGAACGTCGCGGCTGTATAGTCCAACACACGCCACCAAGCACCAGCAACATCTCCTCGATGGAAACATGCATTGCTGCTGGTCTCGAAGGAGATGTGCTCTCAAGTTGCCGATGTAACGCTGTTGGACCCAAGTTGGACCTGCTGGCTGTGCTGACATCTCGTTGTAGTACGTGCATTCATCTCTCCCTGGGCGATACCCGATCTAGCTTCCGTGATGTTGATGTCCTGAAACGAAATCCAGGTGTCAGTGGCAGCGCGAAAGTGCCGCAGCGCGCGTCCCGCTCAATGCGGTTGAGGTGCGGGCTGTCCGGCTCTGATTCGCCCTATAAAGCCTCAGCTCTCCCTAGTTTGCCCTTCTCTACTTTCGTCTCCTTTTTCTCCCTTTTCTTTTTGCTCTTGCTCTTTTAATCAACCTTTCTTCTCGCGTTCCACCATGTTCCAGTTCATCGCTCTCCTCTCTGCTCTGCCGATTGCACTGGCCCAGACCGTGTCTACAAGCCAGACTACCGTAAGTCATGGGTTGGCCTACTTAGTTGATGCACAGCTTAAACTATCTTGTTCACAGGTACAAGTTGCTCCTGGCGGAAAGTTCGTCTATGGCACGGACACCTTGAACATCGACAATGGTGGCAACGTCGTTTTTACATTCCCTGGGTGCGTACCAACGGCCCGATACACCATTCGGTGAACTGACTTCCGTCTTCATCTTTCAGAGGTGCAATCCCACACTCTGTTACGCAGTCGTCCTTCGAAGCCCCTTGCACTCCTCTGAGCGGAGGATTCGACTCTGGACTGACCAGCGGCACGTCGTTCCAAATCACAATCACCGACAAGACCAAACGTAAGAGTTTATTCTGACTTGCTGACGAACGCGCTTCTCATTTTCGCGCTATGTCAGCCATTTACTACTTCTGCAAAGCCACTGGTCACTGCGGCGAGGGAATGGTTGGGTACGCCTCATGTATTTCCACACGATGTGCTGCGGCCTCATACTTCTTTGACAGCGTCATCAACCCGCCCGCTGATGGCACCCAGGGTTTCTCCGACTTCCAGGCAGCCGCGGTGAAAATTGGCGGTGGAGAGGCTGCTGTGCGTGTTTACCAAGCGGGCATCGACCCACGCCCTTACTGACATCTTCGCATGCAGGTCCCCGACAATGGCTTCGTTTCTGGTGGTGTAGGAGCGACTGCCACGGTCTCGCCTTCCGCAGGCCAGGCATGCACAACGACCACCGTGGGTGGCAGCGTGTCCACGTCGTGTTCGGGTGGTGGCAGCAGCAGCTCCAACTCCACCAACCCCTCAAATTCTTCCAGCTCTTCGGGTGCAGGCTCGAGCACTAGCTCCGGCTCTTCGAGCACCAGCGGCTCTCCTCCTTCCCCTACGAACACAGGTGGTGCGCAAAACCAAGGTTCATCTGCGGATCGCGTTGTCGTCGGCGGTGGTTTGATTTTGGCAAGCGTTGCCTCTATCTTCGGTTTCCTCGCATAGAGAGTTGTGTATCTTGGGTATCTACACGTTTAATTTAACCGCACGGTATGCGGTAACAATAGAGTGTCTCTCGTGCTCGCATTCATGTTCCCTGGTGTCGAAGTGAATGTTAGATGAACGCTCCCGAGCAAATCATCGCACTGCAATCGTATCGAGAGAGCAGCACGAACGTCGGGGAGAATGAGGGTCTGTGAGTTGGGCTTGATAGCGTGGTGATATATGGTACAATGAAGGTGTAGACCTGGGCGAAGAGGGATGAATTCTCCCTCTCCATAGACATGATCTTTCGTGAGACGGTGGACTATGAAGCTGGCCTCTCAGATCGCTCTGCTGCCTCTCTCTCCGCTATCCTCTGAAGCTTTCGCGCCTTGATTTTTGCTAGCTCTTCCCGAAGGGACTCTGGATCATGTGGAAGATTCTGCAGCATCTAATCAGCGAAGCCAAGCTTGAAAGTACTCAAGAACGCACCTGCACGGTGTTTTCGTACGCAGGAAAGATACGGCTCTTGTACTATACACAAGAACGGTCAGACGGAATGAACCCCAAGCAATTCAAACGGCAGAGTACTCACAGGAGTGACATGCTTAGCATACCAATCGTAGTCGCCAAAGTATGTCATGATGCCCAAAGGAAAAGCAAGATAGAAGGCGAACTTGAACACCTCGAGGTTTGCGCCTTTGAGCTGTCTGAGAATGGCAGACATGGTCGTCGACGCGTCCGAAAGAGAGAGAGGGCCGTGGACGTCGTCGGTAAGCAGTAGATGCTATGCGCGTCTGCATTCTGCACGCGATCCGTCTGGGCGCTTCTGGACGCCGGAGCTGCGTTCCGGGTTTTCCCGCTGGATAGTGTCAGACCGAGATCCTCCCTTGGTCATGGCCAACCTCGACTTCTTGTCACTCTTTCTCTCTCCCATCCGTGACTCGCTGGAATCAAATATACACAACGAACATAGTATGTTGGTGAAACAAGTCGCTATTGATCACGGAACGATTTCAACGCTGCATCCACCAACTCAGTCATCGCAATGACGGCCTCTTCCTCGAGCGTCCTCCCCGACAGCTGAAGGCCAACCGACGCGTTGACAAACTTTGATGGGTCGTCTGGGAATGAAGTGAGTCACCCTTTCGTCTTTCCATGTTTCTTATGCTCACACAGATTGAAGATCTCCTCGTCCAGGGCTGAGAGAAACTTGTCCCTCGGTGTTTGGACATCCAAGGCAGGATCTACACGCGTCACGGGGAATGCAAACGACGGGTAGTCCAATGCGCTCCACATCGCGGTGTACGAGATGTCCCTACAAAGAAGGCACCCATCACTCAGACAAAGACACTGGTACGACGTGATTCAGGGATTACTTTACCTGTTAGAGCCATGTGGAGGAGCCGCATACGGAGCAACGGGGGAAATAATCGCGTCCACAGGTCGTCCGGTACCCGTCGCTTTCGCCGTATTCTCCCATCGGGCGAGGTATTCTTCCCGGATATCCCTCTTCGCTTTCTGCTTCTGCCACAACGCGGACGCAGGAGTGGGCGTAGTAGCAGCTTTGTGCACGTTGAAGTCCTCAGGTACGGGCTCATTTGGGTCCATGGATGTCAGTATAGGCTCGCCAGACGTGGAGGTGACAATTTTTTGCTCTTCGGCCCCAACCGCCCATATTGCGTTCTACGTGGTCCACACAGTCAGTACTTGAAGCATGCGACAAAGGAAAACGCTGTCACCAAGATCTCGTACATCTCCGCGTGTCGGTGAGGCACCCAGTCGATCACTGCAAAATTACCTAGTCAGTAGCTATTTCGCCTGCGGCAATTCTATCACCAAACTGACCTCGATGTCCTGCAGTCACCAACGCATCTCTCGTCATCTCCAACGCCCTCCTCACAGGCGGATGAGGCACAACCATCCCATTATCCCAACAAATCGCAAAACACAACTTTCCTCCATTACCGCCATGTTCTTCAAGTTTATACGCACGCTCATCCCACTCCTTCTTCACCACGAGCGGATCCCGAAGCCACGGCTTTGTCGATAATACGGCTTGCATGAAGATCTTGACGCTGGCGACATCATGCGCGATAGGCCCGAACACGGCAGGAGAGGTGTCGGAGCCTTCGAGGATGCTGAGCGCGCCGCTGAAGGGGATACGACCGTAGGAAGGACGGACACCGTATAGGCCGTTGAAGGCAGAGGGAATGCGGATTGACCTGGTTGTTCGTTGTCAGTCACAGCCCCAGTATGAGGTATTTTGCGCACCCTGCAATGTCGGATCCGATTCCAAGAGGGCTACCTCGCATTGCAAGGAGCGCGCCTTCACCGCCAGAAGATCCACCAGAAGTTAAAGACCGATTGTGCGGATTCAACGTACGGCCGAATATGAGGTTATTAGTCTCGCCCCACTATCATCAGGGAATTACTAATGAGTTGTTTGTGCCGGCAGGAGACATACTGATTCTCACCATCAACGTCTGCGGAACGTTTGTCTGGACGAAAGGATTCGCGCCAAGCTCGTACAAGATATCCACGATGACGGAGTTATCTTCGTTGTACTTCCCTACCCACGAAGCATACCCTGTATAAAACCTGGTTCAATCTTCGAGAACTGCAAACAGAAAGTGCGGGACAGCAGCGGCACGATGAATCTCACCCATGGTCGTCTCCAATCCCTTGATCCGGATCATGTCTTTGCACGACACAGGCAAGCCATGCAGAAGGCCAACGACACGACCCGTCGTCTTCAGGTGCTCATCGAGCTCTCTCGCTCGGGCAAGAGCTCGTTCGACGAAGATCTCGGTCAAGCAATTCACCTGCGCCCACATCAGCCGACAGAAGCAACCATGAAGAACATCGCACTACTCACCACCTGCTGAGCTACGATCGCCCTCTTATAAAACGCCAGCGTAACTTCCACCGAGGACCATTGCGCGGAACTCAACCTGGCCAACAACGTCGTCACGTCGGTGTTCGTGATCTCAAGTTCTTTCTCCGTGAGGAGTCCACATTTTTCGGGAACAGATGTGACGTCGAGCTGGGTGTCGGGAACGGGAGGGATCCGCCATTCCTTGGGGATGGCTGCTTCTTGACGATGCTTCTTATCCGCGGCTAGAGCACGCCAGTTTGAGCTCTGGGATACGGAAGACATGGTGTGAATGGCAGACTACTAGCTTGCCACTTGCAGAGCCTATTTATGCGCAATACGCTAGGCTGCGATCGCACTTGTACATACGAATGTTGCTGACAACGAGAGCCTCGCAGCGCTACAATCGTGTCTGATTCAGCCAGCAGCTGCTTATAAACCTTACAGCCTGCGTCGTGGATGCGAAGTCTGTTCTAACCAGATTCATTGGCGACGCTGATGTACATACAAGTCCTACAAGTACACTGCTCTTTTCTTACTCAAATCAAACTGTCCAACCCAACCCCGCAAAAGCGTTTTCGAAGAACGACACAGGTAGCATGTCCAGATTTAGCAAGGTTTAGCATACGTGCCACTGGATTCGCTGCCCTCGCCCTTCTTGAGGTTCCCATGCTCTGATTCGGTCGACTTGTACGACTGCCCGAGGACGGCCAGAGCGTGCTGAGGAGAATCGGACTTGGCCAAGCCCTCCACAACCTCGATCTGAAAGGCGAACGGCGGAAGTCAGATAAATACGATGGAGTTATGGCAAGGAGACTTACGATGTCGCCGAAGAGCTTGTCGATCAAGCTGGCGGTGACGTTCTCGCGAACGACGACACGCAGGATCTCGACGGTCTCGAGGGCGGGCGCGAGCTCGTACGATGGGACGATCCAGCCCTTGGAGCGGAGAAGCGTCTGCACCCACTTTTGCTGCACGTGAGGGTGCTTTTCCTGGAAGCTGTCTGAGAAGCGGAAGG
>RWJN01000638.1:0-15498 GCA_004332605.1 Steccherinum ochraceum
AGCATCCTCCGAGGCAGATGCGGATGCTTGTCGGCGGTGGATGTCGACGGCGTGGGCGGGTCTGACATAGCATACGGCTTGGATTTTGCCATGGCAGATGCTGCGCGGGGGCGCGTGAGCGGGCGGGTGCCGTCAACGTGAACGGTGATGAGGTCGCCGTGGTCGCAGGTGTATTAGGGTATATATGTGGGTATAGAACTGTGCAGAGATTGGGTATGTTTCGAGAACGGAGGAGAGAGGCGGAGGAGAATAGATTAGAAAAAGCGGGACAACGGACTGGAGGGTATGTATACGAGCCGGCTCAGCGCGCGGGCGAAATCATTTGTCGCCTCTGGGTCTGTCGTCTTTTATTTTGACAGAAACACCGCCCGGCGACCAGCTCGTATGTTAGTACCCAAAGCAGACTCCTCGTCCCCATCTCTGACGGTCTGACCCCTCCACCGTTCGGCAAGATCCCACAATTTAGCTCGACTTTGCTGCAGTCACCAAGTTGGTGATCAGCGTCAGCGCCGTCTGTTATTCCGAGAGCCGCCCTCCCATGATGGCAACAACAGCCTTGTCGTCTTCCCAACTCCTCTCTCTTCCCCTCTTGTTTGTTCGACCCAGTGCTGCTCGGGCGATGCACCGTTCTCCTGCGGAACTCCCTCCTCTTTCGCGTACTCTGGCGAAGGCTCTGCGCATTCGAAGCTCAAATGGTCCTCCCAGCCTGCTATCACCGGACACGACGTACCGACCCAGCAAAGTGGGACCTATGGCGTTCAGGGCGCGCTGCATGTGATGTTGGACGTATCTCCGGTCGCTCGTCGACGCAACGCAAGGGCGGAAGGGTTACCAGAGTCGCGGAGATCGTACAGGTTATGAGCAAGGGTCACCGGTACCGTCTCTTCTGTTACTTCCCTGCCTCTTGTACCGGAGTTTCACGTAGCTGGAATGTACAAGTTTCCAAAAATCAATCCACGTATTCTGAGACATTCCGGTCGTCGTTGGACACGACACCACTGAGGTCGTTTACGGTTGGACTCCGTGTCCTGTTGCATTCGGTCACATCGACCGCTCATCCACAGGTACATGATATTTGAGTTGTGTCATGGCTACAACATCCGTCACCGCAGTCAAACTTTGCTAATCCGGAACACGATCAGGATTCATTACACGCTTCTCTTCTTCGAACCTTCCACCATACAGTAACAAATCTGCCCAGACAGATCCTACCACGCACGAATGGAACGATGACGGCGAAGTGCAGCGTCCGACCCACGAAGTTCGAACTTCACATAACTACAGTACCAGCCCAGCGCGTTCATCACCACGAGTCGCGCAGCTGCCCTCGTACATATTACAACGCAATCATCCTCCTAGCCACCACGCACGTTCGTTACTCAAGGCTCTGGGAGAGTGAGAATTGCGATCTCACACAATCAGCGGAGCTCGGAGACGGGGGAGACGCCCTCGAGGCACGACGGGACGTTGGGCGGATCGAGGGCCGGGTTGGGGAGGGCAACGGGTTACGGAGGCAGTAAAGGGTGTCTTGCTCTTGTGATCAGGATTTGAGACCTGCTACGCCGAGAGCGGAAGATGACGATCCAGGTGGCTTGACTTTGACTTTGACTGGGTTGCGCAAGAGCAGATGGATGGATAGATCGTTGTCGTTGTACGCTCAGAGCGTCGAGCGTAGACATTGCCAAGTTGCAGGGGCATCCACTGATATCAACGGATTGGGCGCGAGATTCGACTTCCTAACATGTCGGCACCGAGAGAATGGTGCTGATGGTGGTGTACAGGTATACAGCGAGATCCCGAGGAAAGGGCCCTTATCTGCATCACCGAAGACTAGATAAATGACGATCATGAAGAGGAACAGTGGGCGACATACCATTCAGGAGTCGCGCCGATGAGAGTATATGTCACGGGTAAACAGTCCACCAGAGCCACATAAGATCTTGCATCCATAGGGAGGTATATAGGCGTGCAGCAGCATATGAGGTAGCTCTTGTTGGCAGTGCATGGATCGACGAGGAACAGCTTGAAGAGGATTGGGCACCCCAATTTATATATAGCACTGTCTCCCACTGCGCTGCACAGAGATGACGGCGCAGCAGGAGGAGAAGATCCTGGACGTATCGAAAACGGCCAGAATGGGTGCCACAAACAAAAAATCCTAGGATCCATGCAGTGCAGGATTCTCCGAAGTTGGGAGATGACAGACTTTTGTCTATCGGTCCATATAAATCCCGTGCAGTCTTAAAAGGAGAAAACAAAAGTTGAGAGAAATATAAAAACATTTGATAATGTGACGCACGAAGTCATTGACAGACCACATCTGCAGAACCTTCCGACCACTGGGCAATTTAGAAGACGGCTAGCCAGTTTCTCTTTCGGTGGCAGAGCTAAGACAGCCCACGCTCTTGAGAGCAGCATGTTCTTGAACTTTGAGGAGAGGACCGAGGATACGAGAGCAAGTAAGAGTCTAAGAGAGATAGATGATGAGAGTAGTGAAGAAGGTGCGCACCAGCGTCGGCCAAACCCGACACGCGCGGGACGACCGCGTTGTTGTGCCGTGTTTGTCCGCCAACATCCTCACCTCCCTCCTACCATGTCGTCGGCATCCAAGCCCACCTCCAGCGAGAACATCGTCTCTCAAAAGGTGTGCATGGACGTTCTCTACTGAAAACTTCGACTTTGATATTGACCACATCGCTTTGGGCTCTAGTATGACCGCTGCAGTGCGTAGGACTTTGCCTCGTGTGAAGCGTTTTTCGCTGATTGAAGTTTGTTGGACATTGGGATTTTGCAGTGGCGGATTTGGTCGTTAAGGCGTACGTTCAATCCTTGTTTTTGGTGGTAACCTAGTGGACTAATCCTATCTCCAGCGGCGTTGGTTTCGGCGTAGGCGTTGTCGCATCTGTCATCCTCTTCCGGAGTGCGTGCTTTCCCCTCCTCCGTTCATTTGTTTTTTCACCAAACAGTTGACTTGGCTACCGTACAGGACGAGCATGGCCAGTCGCGCTGTCAACAGGCTTCGGCGCAGGCGCAGCATACGCAGACTGTGACAGGTCATTCAACCCCGCACGCATCCCCGGCACACGTATTATTCCCGCATCAACGGAGGAGAGCAAGTAGACCGTATTCGAGCTTTGCCGAATGTGGATGTGTTTAGAGGAGGAGGAAACGAGATGAGGAAGGCGGGAGTACGAGATGATAGAGCACGAGCGGCGGAGCGGAGCGGTCATATCACCATAGTCTGGTCTGGGGACTGTCGTACGTGCTCGTAATACGTTTGTTCCTCACTACATATTGAGCAACATAAATCTTTCGATCTTGCGACCACTCATGCCCGCCCAACTGCGCTCACGATGATCATGGGCTACTCAGTTCACCGCCTCAGTCAGAGCGTACTGCTTCGACAACTCGGCTACTTATGCTTCCTCTTCTCCCTTCGCTCGGAAGCGCATGTGATTCGGCATTAACTGTTTGCTTTCATCAGGGATCTTAGCTCACGGTATTGCCTAGTGTTGCAAGGTTGAGAAGACAAGATGTTCTGCATCTTTGAGCAGACGAGCTGCACCTGCCCTAAAGACTCACGTGATCGTTCCGTTCGATGACTTCATCGACCTCTACTTACGAGTTCATTCTTGCACTCTCCTCCTCACCATGTCGAAAAGAACGGCCACCGATGCATTCGCAGTCATCCAGAAGCGACAGAAGGTCTCTACGGTACAATCGGTTCCGGGTCGCAGCACGACAGGAACTTCCAGCACGAGTACTACGACCAGCGAACAAGACAAGTCGAATGCGCAAGGGAACTCGAAGAGCAACATAACACGCATTCTTTCCTGGAATGTTGAGACACCGGTCCCCTTTCTAGATCTCCCGAAGAGCAAGACAGGCCCTTCAAGCTTCCCACCGCGTCCCAACCACCTTCGCACCTTGCTTAAGAGACACGACTTCCCCGACTTCGTCTGCCTTCAAGAAATCCGAGCACGGTACTCCGACACGAGCTGGATCACCGCGCTGACCTCCGCAATGAACTCTAGCGCGACTCTCAGCGCAAGCAGAGACACCGGACCAAAGTATCAAGTCGCGTACAGCTCCCTGAACCGCGCCTCCACACGCGGCCAACGACACTTTGGGGTCATCACGTACGTGAAGACCTCCCTTCCAAACACGATCGTGTCCGCACGCGAAGTCGACTGGGACATCGAAGGGCGCGTGGTGATCCTCGAGATGAAGGCTGGCTGGGCATTGGTCAACGTCTACGCGTTGAATGGGAGTGACTATACGTGGAAGGACCCGCAGCATCCGGATTCGGGGCGGCAGGTGACCAGGCATGAGCGCAAGCGTGAGTTCAACCGGTTGTTGATGCAGGAGTGCAAGGAGATGCAGAAAAGGCGGTTGAAGATAGTCCTTGTGGGCGACTTCAACATCTCGTTGACGAAGGCGGATTGTTACCCGAGGTTGAGGATGGCGTTTCCACATGCGAAGGCGAGGAAGGAATTCAATGAGGAGTTTATGCCCGGCCTAGACCTGGTGGACGCGTATAGGGAGTTGCATGGCGATAGGAAGGGGTTCAGCTGGTTTGCGAAGGGGAAACCGCAGGGACAGGATTGTGCGAGGGTGGACTACGCGTTGGTCGAGAAGAGCTTGAGGGAGAGAGTAGAGGCGATGGAGTACCTCGACGAGCCTGGTGAACGAGCGCACAGCGACCATGCACCATGGATATTGGACCTCAAGGACATGGATAGTTAGACATTCAGTTGCCAAAGAAGATGGACTCGTGGAGATGGAGGATGAAGTGAAGCACGTATACCTGGTCCAGCACCACGCCGCATTCATCTCATGCACACTCTATCAAGTATTCCAGCCTTTCTTTACGAACATGCTGCAGCGCGTCGTACCAACAACGGCGACAGCTATCCCAATCTCGACAAGCGGCGTTACCATGTTCTTGTGGCTTTCATGTGTGGCTGCCTGATGCTGCCTGAGGCCTGATGACGACCCGGCATTGCAAATTGGGGCCAGCCAGATCGGTACTGGCCCGCTTTCTTACGTGTAGGAGACGGTCATCCTGCCAACAGACGACGGAGTGGCGCGTTTTGGGGAGTATTCTCAGTTCTGGGATCCTGCCGGACGACTATAAGTAAGACAGTGTGGTTGCATTACAATTGACCCAACTCACCTCGTGTAGACTCAAGATATGACACGTCGAAGAAGCGCTGCGAGCAAAGCCAAAAAGGCTAAGGCCGCCTCTTCCTCCCCTTCCACATCCACCGCACACTCGTCGTCGTCGTCCCCGAAACCCTTCTCCGCAGATGTGTTCTACCATATCTTCAAGTTTTTCGACAATAGTAACATCGACGATCTGTTCTTCCTCTGGACGACATGCCGCCAAGTCTCCAAAGACGTCAACAGCGCAGTCGAACACATCTTCGTGACAAGCTGTCTCAAACAGACGTCGCTCATCATGGAGGATGGTATGTGATGAATTGCTCGGTCACCATCATGGCGATGTTCACCTTCATCATAGAATACCACTTCGGCCCAAACTACACGGAAGTCATCCTCCGCCCCGAGTTCACCTTTGTTGAGCTCGACCCCACCGATCCTTCACGCGCCATCTTCCGCATTCCCATTCCCTCGCACTCTGTTCCGACGGCAGCAGACAAGCAGCGCATGTCCAAGCACCTCAAAGACACCTTCGATGTGTTTGAATCCCCGAACCCAGTACACATGCCCCAGATCATGGTACGCGTCTTGTACACGGCGAACGACACGTATGTTCCGGGGTTCAAGCCGAACTGGGAGAAGCTGGAAGTGAGTGTGGATTGGAGGGGAATGTACTCAGAGAGGTTCAAAGAGGAGAAGGAGCATAAGAGGTGGCTCACGGAGAACGTAAGTCCACATATCGATCTACTATTACGACGGGTGTTCACCGAAAAAAAACGTCCTACAGATTGACCAAATCTCGGATTTGGCTTTATCCATGGCCCTTGACACCGCCCGTCAGATCAAGAGCAAAGACCCAGTGGCGTTCTTCCACGCTATGACGAAGATGCAGCAGATGAAGACGGATTTCCGCACGAAGGCGTACAAGACGCTGCGCAAGGAGCGGATACGCCGGAACGTGTGCAAATACGACGGGGCGGAAGACTACAATTGTTCGGATGAGGAGGGAGAGGAGAAGTTGAAGACAGTGAGGCAGTGGGTGGGCGAGAAGTACGCGGTGCAAGAGGTTGGTGACAAGTTTGCGTTGTGGCGAGAACTTCAGACATAGACCGTGATGAGAAGTCTGTCTCGAAGCGCATTACCTGTACGTGTAGTTGTTAATGGTAAGAGAACTGTATGCTCCATACTTGAAACGATCTTCTTTGCACCCACACACCTCTTACTGCGTAAACAGCCAGTACGTACATCCTGTTCATATGGGATTCTCATTGCGGAGATCCACCCAGGCAATCACATAATACTGTCCGATACAAATACAGCATGAAAAGATCCGACTTGCAATTCTCAGTCCGCAGTGTGGCATTCGGTCTCTATAACGACTTCCTCTGTTTGTTCGTCTGTCCTCGCCCTCGTCTTTCGCCTCTACTTCCTCGATCACCTAGCTGGGTCCCGAATCTCTGTCGCCTTCGTTTCCCCCCTCACTTCCCCTTTCTTCAACAGTCCTCCGAGGCGCCACTGTGCGACGGGGCAGGTATATTTGAAAAGTAAGCTCGTCTGGATTGTCGACAATCGATTGTATCCTTCGACATCCGTCCCGTCGTATTCTGCGAGTTTGTCGTACTTCGCGACGTTTCGCTTGATGCGTTCTTGTCGAAGCCTCTGTAGTACTGTTGCCACCATCGTCGCGGTGAAGGTCCTTCAGCGCGGAAAGAACTGCCGTGGCACTCATCTCGTCGCCGCGCTTGGCACGAATGAACGAACAAACAGCTTTCTGTTGGTCGTCTCTGCCCGCTCCTCTCTGTAGGAGAGGATGTTAGGGCTGCTTCTCATCAAGAGGGCTGACGGCGACAACCAAGCATGATCACTCACGGAGTCATGCATGACCCTTTCGTATTCCATCCCCTCCGTACATTTCCATCCAGTTGCACTCGATTTGCAGTTATTGCCAGTTGCGTTCGAAACCTGAGGCGTACGAGTCGTTATCTGAAAGACGGATGCAGACGATGACCTGCGGGTTGTGTACTGGGTTGTTGTTCTGGCATCTTCTCAAGATCCCTTGGAAGTGCTCGATCGCGTGGGGTTCGAGGTCTTCATGCGTCTTGGTGTCGCGCAAGATGGCGCGTGTGCGGTTAGTCGGATCGAGGTGGGAGACTCAGGTGAGACGAAGGTTGAGGAATCCTGTGCCACAATTCATTTCACCTACTCAGACCTTTCAGTTCAACGTTAACACGACGTCATGAAGTATTTGGCAAACGAAGCTTACGTTCTTCTATCATCAGCGAAGTCTTCTTGAGAGATGTCGTGTGATAAAGACACGCTCTGCCGCGTCTTTGAGGTCTCTGGATACTTCGCGGCAAGTTGTCCAGAGAAAGACCTGGTCACTTGACGAGACCCCAAGCATCAGGATATGATAGAACACATCCGAATAGGACACTCTCCCTGGCCTGTGCATAATGACCTCTGCGGAAGGCACAGTGAGTTCCGTTTCGGTTACGCTCATTGCTCCAGAAAGCGAGGCTGAAGTACGTCTGAATCGTCAATAGCCATCACCGCGAAGCAAGTGACTCACAAGCAGGTGGATCGTCTCGATGGAAATGGGGATGATGAGAGCAATATTTGTCTGGTCTTTTCAAAGTCTTTTGTTCGCTCACAGTGTCGGTCGCAAACAGCGGGCCGGTCGACCGAGTGCAGGAGAGTAAGGCGTCTATCGGTACGTACAAGTCGCGTCGTCGCGTCGCGCGGTTGGCAAGTTGGCCATCGACGTCGACCCGGAATTTCACGTTGCCCTTTCCCTTCCATCATCTCTAGCATAACCCAACTTGTTAAACATTCTCCATCACCCAAGCTTGTCCTATCTGCCCTCAATTCTCGATCCATCTACAGTAAACCGGTACGACTCGCGCTCATACGGAGCTGCACACTCATAAGTAAGTACTTGATCCACTCAACAACCTCCAGGTCGCAGGGCTTAACAGGACATTGTTCACAGGCCATTTCATCTTCACGCATCCGGACCTCTCATGGAAACCCTCCCCGCGCGAATTCCGGAAGTGGACGTGGAGTGGTTCATTCAGCATGCCGTGCCCCAGGTGGATGACCGTGACGTCAAACGGACAGCGGACATCTTAAGGAGAAATGGTACTATCCGGGATGGTCGTTGGTCGGACTACCCTCAAGATTTTTCGAAGATGAATGGAGACGGAGCTATCGTGGGAGCTATCGTGTACGGGCACATTGAAGACATCTCCAACGCAGTGCTGGCAGCGGCTGCGCCTATGCTCAAACGTCGCAAGAAAGTGGTCACTGCTAGGACGCGAAGCATCCTACGACAGGTGGCCAAATCGGGACCCTACAGCATTCGTTACAGACATACCTCGGCTACAATATTGGAGGAAGCCACTATTTCCCCCCGTCTCCCCCTCGCGGACCCCAACAATCCGGACCACGTTGTCAACTGGCAATTCCAGCTAAGAAACGACTTCGACTCAATCCACGAGGTGCGCTTCTCGTATTCACTGATCGTCGCTCTGACTCATCATGAGACAAAATTTTCACCAGAATCGCCAGGAGCTTTTGAACAATGCAGCAGATATGATGTACGCCGATCCGTCTCGCCGGTTCAGGTACTCAGTCTCCATCGAGGACACAAACATGCGATTCTGGTTCTTTTCACGAACAGTTTGTTTTGCTACGGAAGTATTCAAGTTCGCTGCGGTATGTCTTTCCACGTACCGCCCTGAAGCCTCATACTTATGCGTATGAACAGTGCCCAAAGCCACTCATCCAGTTCCTCATGGCTGTCTCTTTCGCAAGTCGTACGGAACTCGGCTACGATCCCACCGTTCGATGGGTCACACCCAACCAGAACGAAATCGCCTACGAGTACACGGTACTTGGAAAGGAAGGCGAGGAGCACGTATACAGGACGGTCGGGAACGGTATCTTCTCGCACCAGAGACATCGTATCCTCGGGCGTGGGACCCGGATCTGGAAGGTCCGGGAGGTCAATGCCGAGGGAGAGTTCATCTCGGACGAGCATGTGCTGAAGGATTACTGGCTGAGCCAGAATTCTCAGACGGAAGGAGAGATCCAGGCAGAGATTTTGAGCGCTGCGCGGAAGACGAGGACAGAGAAGGGCATCCCCTGTGACGACATCTCGAAGCATTTCATGACCATCCTTCACGACACCGTGGTTACTATTGACGGCAAACAGGACGAGAATTCAGTCTACCTGCCAAACTTTCACATGCCTCCGGAGAGTTGTGGTACCATGGAAGTTGACCTCAGCAAAATACAAACTTACGACTTTTATGGCGAGATCGTCCTCAGGGACGATCCTGTCATGACTGCGCCGTCAGCCTGTGGTGACTGGCCTAAGCTTGCCGGACGCTACTACGAGAGCCGTAAGCATTGTCGCCTGGTGTTCAAGGAAGTCGGTACTCCTCTTCATCAAGTGCGTAGCCATCGCCTGATCTTCCAGGCTTTATCTTTCGTATTGGAAGGTACGTTTATTCGATACGAGCAGTCTTCCACGAATCCTGACCCCTACCAGGCCTGAAAGTGTTTTACGACGCTCGTTTTGTCTACCGGGATATCTCCATGGGGAACTTGCTCATCTGGGAGAGCGAAGACGGTGAAGTTCAGTGCAAGATTTCGGATCTTGAGTATGCCCGTCCATACCTCAAGGATCTCACAGACGAGGACGTCGCCCCTCCGTTGTATCGGACGGTACGTGAATACATTTCCCCGTGCGAACCGTTTTTGATATTTCCATGTGATTATAGGGTACTCCTGCGTATATGGCCGTGGAAGTATTATCGCAAAGACATATGCCACTGCTCGTTAACTTCAAACGCTCCAAAGCAGACCGTGAGCAGAGGAGAGCTGAGCGATCTGCTTCGAAGCATCGCTCAACTCCGGTTGACGGTGTACTTCATAACTACGCTCACGACGTCGAAGGGCTCTGGTGGATCGGGATGTGGACTCTGATGTACACAACCACTCCCCAGCTTGCAGAGCAATTCACCGATTCGCGCTTCAGTAGCACTCAAGAGCTGGAAGCGAACAAGATCTTCTCACCGGATCTCTCTTGCTCATTGGATCGCATGGTTTGCTTGACCAGCAGGCCGGCCTTCGCTGGTGTTATGGAGCTACTCCCCGAGAATTTTTTGCCAGCCTGCAACATTATGAGCCAGGCTCGCAAAGCACTCTTTGCTTTCTACAAAGACCTGGAAACCCCTCTCACCAACGCGCGCCTTCAGGATCATTCTCGTTTTGCCTCGCTGTACGACGAGATGGCACCCTTCTTCGCTCGTCTGGCTTCTGAGGCACTGAGCGAAGATCAAGTGTATTTCCACGACCGCCGAAAGGAGTTGAAAGCTTTGGAGCAGGCCAAGGCTGACAAGGAGGCTGCTGAGGAGGCTGACAGGGAGGCTGCTGAGGAAGCCGCCCGGCAGAATGAAGAAGCTGCCCGGCAGGATGAAGAATTTGCTCGGGGGAATGAGACGGCTGCTCAGAAGATGGTGTTAGGGAAGAGGAAGCGAAGAGGGAAAGCTCAGATGGGGGTAGAGGACTCTGACGCACGTTCCCGAGCGTTGAAGAAGTCGAGGGTCAGCAAGCGTACCAGGGCATCTGCGTCTACAGACGATTCCTTGGAGCCCTCCATGGCGGTGACAGCTCTCTCCACGCCACGCATCACAAGATCGTCGACCCGCGGTCTTAACGCGAAGAAATCCGCTCCCATTCAAGATCCACCCAGGACAAGAGCGTCGACCAGAGCCTCTGCGGCAATGGCAGCGTCTTCAAAAGCTACTACAGTTAGACCACAGCCTCCGAAAGGTCGTGGCTCCGGGAGAGGAAAGAAGTAACGTGTCATGATCTTCGTATGTTTTGACTGTGAAATCAGACGCTGTGCTTGCACCGACGCTCACTATACTTTGGACTTACTACATACCAGCTCCTGTACTATATTCTCCGACTCGTATATACCATCTTTGTGCTTGTGTACCACCTCTGTTCCAGATGCTCGTGCTACTGGCAGAGGTTGTTTCGCGTTTTGCCGAAGAGGGCAGGAGGAGCTGCAAGCAGAGCTTCGGAACATTATGGGTTTATGTCTTTCTGCACCAGCTGCGTGTACAAAATGTAGTCGTTATATGATATTCCCGTTAGTGAAAGAAACAGTAGATCAAATTGCACGCTTTGAGAACCAGTCGATGTATATCGGCTTGAAGCCGAGAGACTTGGCCCGACGATTCCTGAATTCACCCGATTGGGAAGAAAACATAACCTAATTGTATTCATTGATAACGGCGACAGCGAGACACGAGATAGCAGTACTTATGGACATGTGATGGTGGTATACATGAGAGATGATGGTATATATAGGAACACGGTGATGGATGTCGGAAAATGATTCGGTGTACAACGAGGAAGAGGGCATGGTGCATGAAAGGAGACTAGGTAGCTGAGAATGTATAAGATAGACAACAGGGTGGAGGTGAAGAGGAAGGTATCGTGGAATGCGGACAGTTCATAAAAAGTCAGGACAAAAGTGAAGATCAGTCTGAGTCCCGCCGCTTCCTCGGCTTCGCAGGAGCGCGGGTGTTCTTAGGGGAGCGTTGTCCAGGAGAGGTATTCTTCGACGAGCTTGCCTTCGCTGCAGAGGTACGAGTGGACGCCTTCTTCGTGGGAGCAGCAGCAGGAGTGGCTGATGAAGATGCCTTCGCGTTTGGAACGCGGGTCGACGATTTGGTTGTGCGCGACGTGGAAGGTTCGGCAATGTTATTCGCGGATGCGGATGCAGACGGCTTGGCGACCTTGCTGGTCCTCGACTTCTTCGACGCTCGGGTGTCTGCGTTCTGGTCTTCGGGTTGAGCATCCTCTCCCTGCTTCCTCTTCGTCGACGCCCTCTTCTGACCAGCTGCCTCCTCCTGCTGAGCAGCCTCTTTGGCGGCTTCCTTTGCAGCCTTCTTGTCCGCCGCGGCTTGCGCAAGCTCTTGAGCTTCCAACTCCTTTCGGCGGTCGTCAAACCACACCTGATCTGCGTCCAGTGCCTCGGAAGCTAGGGAAGCGAGCGGGGGTGTCATCGTCTCGTATAGCGACGCAAAGCGGTCGTGATCCTGGAGGCGGTCTTTGGTGAGAGGGCTTTCGAGCTGTTCGTAGAAGTCCATAAGCGCAACGCGGGCTTCGCCCATGATGTCGCCAGCCAGCTGGAATTCCAACGGGAGTCGCCCCACAAGAATGTCGAAGAACCGGTCGCCAGTTAGGCAACTCTGGCGATCCTGCGAGCAAGAGATAATCGGTGGGAAAATCTTGTTCGCATGGAGCTCTTGCTCGTTGCTGAACTTCGAATTGACGAGTTGCTCTGCAAGCTGGGGGGTGGTTGTGTACAACAAAGTCCACATTCCGATCCACCAGAGTCCTTCGACGTCGTGTGCGTAGTTATGAAGTACATCGACAACCGGAGTGGGGAGACGATTCGAGGCAGATGGGTCGGCTCTCCGCTTGGGTTTCGCACGGGGTCCGAAGTTAATGAGATTCGCGAGATGATTCTGCGACAATACTTCTACAGCCATATACGCAGGGGTACCCTATAATCGCATGCAAAACATGAGAGGATGGATCTTATCGCAAAATGTGAGCACGTACCGTCCTGAACACCGGAGGGGTGTCGTCGTCGTCTTTAATCTCCTTGAGGTATGGACGAGCGTACTCTAGATCCGAAATCTTGCACTGGATCTCACCGTTTTTGGCTATCCAGAATAGCAAGTTGCCGGTGGAGATATCACGATGAACAAAACGCGCCTCATGTAACACCTTCAGACCTGGTACTCATCAGCATGGGAAGAAGAAAAGAGTGAACGGATGCACTCACCATCCAATGCGAACGACAACGACTTGAAAATGGTCCGATGGTTGCGAAGCTTATAAAGTGGCGTGCCGACTTCTTCGAATACTAGACGACAATGCTTGCGGTGCTCGTAATAGCGTCCAGCGAGCATAGGCCAGTCACCATTACCCGACGGAGGAGTCATCGCCGGATGATTCCCAGCAATGCTACCGTTATGAGATTTGCTGATCTGCGCCTTCGTAGGATTCCTGGTAATGTTCAGCTGAAGTACCAGCGTGCCGCAAGTCTCTGGAGGCATGTGGAAGTTCGGCAAGTAGGACAAGCTGCTGTCCTGCTTGCCGCCGATCCGGACTACAGTGTCGTGAAGAATGTGCATAAAATGTTTGGAGATGTCGTCGCTGGAGACACCCTTCTCGGCCCTGGCCTTCCGCGCCGCCTCTAAGATTTCGGCTTGGATGTTTCCCTCCGTCTTGGAATTCTGGCTCATCCAGTAGTCCTTCAGCACATGTTCGGGCGAAATGAACTCTCCTTTCGCATTGACCTCCCGAACCTTCCAGATCCGCGTGGCTCGTCCGAGGATACGGTGCGACTGGTGTGAGAAGAGGGCGTGCTCAACCGTCCTAAACACGTGCTTCTTGCCCTGCTTGCCAACCACGGTGTACTCGTAAGCGATCTCATTGTTGATTGCGACACGTTTGACGGTAGGATCGTAGCCGAGTTCTGCACGACTGGCAAAGGAGACGGCCATGAGGAAGTGGATGAGCGGCTCCGGGGTCTGCGCACAAGCATTAGCAGGTGTGTCGTCAGGACAGAGTGCGACACGTACCGTAGCGAGATTGAAGATCTTGGTAGCGAAGCAGATACTTCGCGAGAGAAACCAAAAACGCACATCTGTGTCTTCGATAGACACAGAGTATCTGAACCGACGGGATGGGTCGTTGAACATCATATGTGCCGCATTCCCCAGGAATTGCTGGCGGTTCTGGTAAAGAAATGTCTTTCCTTAGCAAATGGGAGTCACAGTAAATCTGGAGCTAAAAACGTACCTCATTAACCGACTCAGCGTCGCGTTTCAGCTTGAACTCCCAGTTGATAGCGTTGTCGGGATTGTACAAGTCTGCGAGGTGGAGAGGCGGGGATGCGGTCGTCTTCTCCAGGATCGTACCCGCGTCGTGCTTGTAGCCGCTGTTCTCGGACTCTGATTTGGCCACCCGGCGCGGGATGCACCGAGTCCTGGCAGTAATCCGTTTCTTGGAATCGCGACGTTTGAGCACTGGGGCGGCCACTGCCAAAACCGCGTTGGAAATGTCTTCGATGTACTTATAAGCACTGTCCTCGTCTTGCTTCATATCCGAGGGATCTTGTGAGTAATACGACCAGCGACCGCCCACAATGATGCCATCCTGGTTCAGCTTCGCCATCACCTCTTTCACATCTCGATCGTCCACCTTGCTCACGACGTGCTGAAGGAACCACTCTGCGCTGACCTCTGGAATTTTTGCAGGAAGTGTCTTCATAAGATATGGACGCAGCTCCCCGAAGTGACTGTCAGGCATGATCTTGGTGGAACAGTTCTTGCGCGGAGAGTTGGCATACGTAGGAGGAGGGGGTGGTGGTTGGCTTTCGCCGACGGCGGGGAAGTTCATGATGAGACTTGTCAGTCAGCGAGGAGAAGAGACAAGTTGTTGAGTAGAATGATGTGCGAAGAAAAACGAAATAGGATGATGGTCTCGGAAGAGTTGCGAAAGAGGGAGGGAGATGGAAGTAGAGAGCAAAGTCGCGTTCAGGTTCAAGTCGCGTCTGTGGCCACCTCTGACGCGGTTTCGCGGCCACGTGGACGCTATCGATGCCTTATCGGGATTGATAGACGCGCGCCCCCACCGGGCCGGCTCGTTGTTCAACTTGTTACCAGCAAACAAGTCAGCAACTTCAAGTAACTCGAACATCGGCTTGCTGTTGGTGTCGTACTACGGATCGACAAGGAACCCGAGCTAGCGATTGTTCTCGACGGCACACTGACCAGTGTCCCCAGTTTTTATGTGGTATTTTTATCCTGAGGCGAGAGTGCTTACTTAGCAACAATGTAGACATGCGTGAATCGGGCCATGGTATATATGAATGTTTATATGAAATAAACGATACAGTGACGAAGAGCGGCTATGCAGCTCGTAAGTGGGAGCATACGATGTAGAATAAAAGGGGTCAGAGCATGCTTGGTAGTGGTCATCGATCTGAGCCTCGCCACTTCTTCGGTCTTGCGAGAGCGCGGCTGTTCCTAGACGAACGCCGTCCAGGAGTGGCGAGCTCAACGGGTACTGCGTTCGTTGCAGAGGCTCCAGTGGAAGCCCGTGTTGTGAGCGCAGCCGCGAAGGATGTCTTCGCGTCAGAAATTTGAAGGCGGGTTAAGGATCTCGTTGTGCGCGAGGTAGAAGGACCGGCGATGTGACCCGTGGATGCGGATACAGATGGTTTGGCGGACTTGCTGG
>RWJN01000639.1:0-15465 GCA_004332605.1 Steccherinum ochraceum
AGTTCTGACCTGGAGTTCGATTGAGAGCGAGGCTGTGATGGCATACGCTACTGGGCAAATTTCACCAGTGAGAGTTTTTTGACAAACGCCAAGCTGACATCTCGCTGGTAATGCAGTCGTCGGACTGTCAGCGGGTATAGTATGAGGCACCATTACAAGAAGCGAGTCTGACGCAATTCTCCTGGTTGCGACTATTCAAAATTCAGTTCCGGTACATACACTACCCAGTCATGTCGCTACTCCCAACAGCACTGGCAACTGCACCCATCATCCATCTTGTAAGCAACGCAAAATGAAGCATGTTGTCATCCGCCGAGATCATCCTCCCGTTCTCCAGTACTCCGAGCGGAATAGCAGTCAAGTAGGTGACGATGTCTAGGAGGGGCCACATTCCAGTCGCGCTACTCTTCATGAAGAAGATAGCGAGACCAGAGACAGCAAACGAGCCAACTACGGTCGTATAGACCATCCACCGTTGGCCAATTTCACCGTCGTCCGTCCACGTACGCTCACCAATTTGTTGGATGATGATGGTGAGAAGAAGAAGGCAGGCCGTCCCAAGGGCAAGAGCGATGGTGGTATAAGCTACCCAAGCTGGAGTAGGGGTCGAAGGTCCGAACTCGAGGGCTGTGCGGGTCTGATCTCGGAAGATCGTCCCAAAAATGGCCGCCATCGCGCCCATCAAGTTGAGGAGAAACCCTGGGCGGAGGGGACGAGTACGTGGAGGAGAGCGGTTGAAAGTCGCAACCACCATGATCTCCTTGGTCGGGGAGCGCGGGACATACATCTTCATGCCTGGTTCTTCCGTATGCGAATTTTTGCTGCTGAAAAGACTGTGCAGGTCGGTCAGCCTACCAGCATATAGAGTATTGGACAGAGCAACGGCTGTCCATATCCCTGCGGACGTGCCAACGCAGAGGAAATAGCAGACGATCATCTGTCCGCAGATGCCTGCGAGGAGGAATGGGAGGGTCGCGTGGCGGCTGGTGCCACCGCTGAACACGAGGTCTTCGAACGCCGGTGTGTTTGCATACGGGGCTATGATCTCCAGCATGCTTTCAAGGCGCTGCAGGTAAGCTTCGTCCGCCGAGAATTTTTTGACACCCCACTTTCCGGGGAGGTTCTGGATCGTGAGTCTGCCACTGTCGAAAAGGACTCCGCCGAAAATGGAGATCCATAGTGACTGCCCAACGCTGATCTGAGCGAGAGAGTCCGTAGGTTCGCCGGAAACTTTGATATATTGGACGACCCGGAAGTACGCCGCTGCGAGTTCTCTGAGAGACGCGGTGACCTTGTTCTCATCTGGGGAGTAGGAATGGAAGTCGATGGAGCATGCCGACATATCAAGGTCGATGGTGTCGAGATTCAGGTGTGACACTTGACCGTCGCTCTTCGAAAGGCTTCTAATGATGCTCTGAGAATGCGGACGAGCAACCATATGTGCGGCCGTGATATAGAGCGCATCTTCTTCGCTATCCACATCCACTAAGGCGCTGGCCGGCAAACCCTTGGTGGAGAATGCTAGCTGGCCTCCGTGGTAGATGTTGACCTCGGTCTCCCAGAAAACATGGTAATGGTGGGCAGCGAACAAAAGGAAATCTCGCGCGGAGGGAATGGTAGACGATGGTTTCGTGGCTGGCGATGTGGAAGATGAGGAAGTCGACCGCAGAAGACCTTCAGGGGTGGGCAGCCAGAGGGACCTATCGAAGTTTATCGGAAGCGATGTGTAGGTGACAGGGTGCAGGATTGCAAGCGTCTTCTGTAAAGCGTCCCACCGCGTGACATGAGATATCTCCTCCGACCGTATCCAGAAGTTGGATTTGCCATGGGCCGTCGAAATACGAGGGATGAAATGACAGGCTTTTGCGACCCAGTGTACCCGCTGCATCACGGGAAGAGAAAAGACTGGCAGTCCGGTCCACATGAAGAGGCCGACGGTGGAGTCTAAATCCCATAGAGAGTCGCAGTTCGTTCCCAGAGCTGCGTACAGGACGCTTGCTAAGAGAAGAACACCGGAGGGCCACGATGTAACATCGCTAATCGGCGCCTGCGCCAAAACCGGCTGGAGAATGCTTGCTAGGAATGTGGTCGCGATGAGTGTGACCGTGAGACGCTGTGGGATGCGTTAGAGCTAGAACATCAATCGAGAGGCTAACATAATAGGACTTACGGGTGTGAGAACGGGAAAGCATGCTTGGAGGAGACCAAGGACGAAAGCCATTGGTGACGGCTTACGCTCAAGTTGCACCGAGGACCGTCGAGCGAATGGACGTATCGTGCCCGAGGGCAACCGCTAGATGGTATATATATCAGATAGGCTACACAGACGCTGTAAGGCTGTGCACCTACGCATGTAGTACAACCATCTCGTGCCAATCGGTGACGTACACATGAAATCCACTGTGCAGCGAAGACGACGGATCACGAGAAGAGAGCCGTGCAAGCATACGATATGCAGTGGGCGAAACATATTCCACCTGCTAGCTGCCGCCCAAGGAGCGTGCAGAGGATTCAGCAGTTTTCTTGAGCCCAGTCGACGCGAGGAACTACAAGTAGTGTCACGATGAACTACCGGGTCATGAAGAGCTTCCGAACTCACACACTGCCAGAATTGCCTAAAATACCTCCTCTTACAGCACGGGCTTGGTTGAAAGGCTTCTAGAATATACCCGGGGTCATTCAAGAAGCACTGCCAAAAGGAAAACCATGTGAGATGAATTTGAAACTTCGGAACGAAACATGCGAAGATTTACAGATTAAATCTCGAGCCAGTGTGAATCTTCCTTGTGTGGAGTGTGTTGAACTGTTGGAATGGCCTTCCAGTCAAATGTTCGCCGCCTAAGGATGCCAGCAGCAAAAGCGCGTGGCGCCACGTGGGAGCATCGTGGCGCTAGGCGCTTCGAAGGCCGAGATCATTCCGCCAAGAGGCTCTGCCTTGCCCTACATACAACATCGACTTTGCAAGAAGTAATATGCCTCGAACAAACAAGGTGCGATGTTATTCGACTACTGAGTTGAAATGTAAGGATCATGATGCTGAGGCCCTCGCGATTCTCGTGCAGCTTCCCGTTCAGTCTCAGGATAGCGATGACGCAGGGTGCGTCTCTCACAGCGTCCTCATAACGGTTGGCGTGTATTCTGACCAACATAAAGGATGATGGAACTCGTTGCACAGAAGATGCAAAGTGAGCACACCATACATATGTGTGAGCCAGCTTGTCGCTGACTTGACGTTTCGCAAAGCGTCTTGGGAGAAGAAACGGAAAGACCAAGAGCAGAAGTTCCTCCAGGGTGCCAAAACTGAATTAGCAGTTTGCGTGAGTAATGGGAACTTCTGCACAAGTACTTGATTCGCTGAACTCACCCAGGGTAATGGCCACGCGGAGGAATTCGCCAGCGCTATAAAGCAAATGTGAGCAGCGCATATATTCAGGGGGAATTGCGAGCTCACGCCCGCTGACAGGGACAGCATATACGAGCAATTCCTCATGGATTATGCGACTATATGCGACGATATCCGTCGCATTCTGACCGGCATAGCCGAAGAACAGAAGAAATTCATGGTGAGATTTCCGCCTATTGTCGCAGAAGGCGCAACGCTGAGGCCCGCGGTGTAGACCGTCATGACCCGCCAGCAGAAGAGCGTCATAGAGAGCGACAAAGAACGGGAGGCGAGCCAGATCAATGGCCTTGCCATGGCGAAGAAAGCGATTGCAGGTACGTCGCCACACGCATTGAGATATGTGCGTCCCTGATAGCGTGTCGTATAGATCACTTGGACTTGATTGAAGCCCTGAGTCCTTCGACTTGAAAGGAGTGCCGAATGCGATACGGTTCAGTATCTTTCTTCTCCCAACTGCTGTAGTCATACTGTAAAATCATGTATATTGTAAGCTCATGACCGTTTCAAACGTAAGACGGACATGAGAGATAGAACCGTGAAAGAAGAACGAAGAGCCGGCAGGAGAGCTGGCTATTGGATCACATCACGTAGGAGCAAAGGATCCAAAGGAGCGCCAACGTGCCAGCCGTATGCTTGAAAGTGAAAGGAGGAGCCTGAGTGAAAGAAGCCAGACTGGTATCTATGAGGGGTACCGCTTGACCAATCGTGGAGTTGAGACAATCCATGGTCGTGAGGTCTACCCAGCTCGGAAGGGGGACGTCAGGCGCGGTCTGATTATCCGACAACGCAGAGGTGTCATTGTACCCGTCCAGGGACAGCACCACGCTGCTGGCGCGATAATACTGGATGGCTTGTTCAGGGAGAGGGGGTGCAGTACTGGACGAATTGTCAAAGAGCGAGGGTACGGCGGATGTGTTGTTTCCGAGAGTGCAGTTGCTGGTGATGGAACCGATGAGTGAGGTGACCGACCGTTGTATTGTCTGACATGACGCGGAACGTGCTGTTCGATGTGGCGGAAGTGAAGACCGCCGTGACCAGAGGTCCTCCCGGACGATTGGAGTTGTCCGTACTATTGTACTTCAATAACAATTTGAGTGAGACGAGAGTTCGGAGATGCGAAAGACGTTTACTCACAGCAGAATCATGCACGTAGTTGCCGCCGTATCCAGGATAAGGCCATATGACCGGCCAGAAAACATACGGGTATCCTGGGTATGCGCCTACACCACGGAAATTTTGACCGGGATATCCGCTACCATAAGTTCTATATGAGGTATAATGTTCAGTGAAAGAACCAACTCCAGACGAAAGATGGCGGCTTACTGAGTACCATATACTTGATCTCGCGTTCCACCGCCGACGCTCTTCCCAGCAAATGGCTGACCATCGGGAATGGTAGAAACCAAACCACCGCCAGGACCGTAGGCAGTAGCAGTGGATGCTCTCCCTCCGGTCGCCCCAGAGACAGAGACGGAAGATTCTTCAGAGCCGGCTCGCCCTCCCGCACCTGCACCTTTACCCCCACCACCCTTACGGCGGTACAGCATCGGCATGATGGCCTGACGATGTTGGTGGTCGGACTCTGCCTCCCTACAGATTCACTCTTCGTAGCGATAACGAAGAGGAGGAAAAGATCAGAGGTGGGATGGTAACCTTAAGGTAGCCCGATGGTGGTTTATGAATCCAACGTGCAGCACAGACACGCCGTGAGGTATGCTGCGGTACCGATGTTGGACCACGCTGAAGGAGTGGTGAAGGAATGACTATCGGCAGATAACACAGCCTCGCGGAATAGGAACGATAGGGTAAGTCTCGAATATTTGACCAGATACGCTGAGGAGAAGTGCTTGGAGTTGGCTGAGAGAATCAAACATACCGCATTAGCCATCAGCGACGTGGACGAGGCTATGCAGCACTCACTCAGGGCGCATGAATCATCATAATGACATTGAATGTTTGATACGTCGAAGTCGTGGACCTTCGGACCGTCTCCAGCGAGCCGTTCCTTCAAAGGCAGATATTTCCCCTCGCCTTGCTAAGAACGATAGCATCTGAGAGAGGCTGTACTATCAGGTGACGTTCAGTACACGACATATTATAAAACATGGGAAGAGAAGAAATAGAGAACGTTCTTACTAGAAGATCAACACCGCCTCATTCCGACGTTCGTGTGTCGCTCCTTCGTGGCCAGATACGCACTGTCTTGCATGGAGTTAGATAGACATAAAGCCAGTCTTGTATCCGTGACAAGAAAAGGCTGGGGGCGATCTTCTGTCAGGATCTCTTTTGAAGCAAGCGAAAAACTTGTAAGTGCGTCTGAATACACGCATGGGCTTCAGCGTACGCACCATAGACAGACACGATATCTAACGCAGACTCTCCGTCATGTTCAAACCCTCTTGGCAGCTTTCAGTGATACCTCCAAGTACGCGTCATGCTGCGTTCGCTTGGACATACTGCCCAGTATCTTTGAGAAGCATTTTTTGTCAGCGACATATCGGTTATCGGGTACGATGAGGATCCTCACCCCAAAGAGTCCAGCGGCATCCCAATACCTCAGTTATCTCGAGGATTCCGGGGGTCGTGTTGAAGCGTTGATAAGAAATGAAGAAGAGGCCAAGTAGAAACAGAGTGACGGAGGTGGAGGAGGACAAATGAGAGTACGAGGAAGAGACAGAGCGCGCCTAAAGGCGATCTTCCTCTTCCTCTTCCCCTTTGCCTCTTCTCCCCAGCCTTACCTCTATCTGTCTTACACCGTTCGGCGTCCAATGCTCGGTTCACCACGAAAATAATTCCAGACAGCAACGCGTCGAGGAGGTTTGTTGATCATTGTTCTACCGCTTGTTCGACGGTCATTGAACAAGATTCCTCGATTTGCCACCAGAATATATATAGACGTCTCCGCCAACTCTCTTACTTGTACGCGAAAAAGCGTGTCACAGTTCCATATGACTCGGAGTACGACAGGCCGGGAATGATGCGTTGGGCTTCCGTTGAGATGTTCACAAACGGGGCCATGAAAATGGCAACAAGGTGCGTACTTAGCCTACTTCATCACGCAAACTCAGCTCACCGTTTGAATGCCTCAATTCTGATGCAGACGTGGTCGAGCATAAACTTCTACGTCTCTCGCAACGTTGACCACTCATCTCAGCCTGACTCTCAGGTGTGTATCTATCCTTTGAGCTGATGAGCGTCGTCTGATCATTATACAGCTCAAGGCGCAACGATTACCCCCTGCGCGAAGCACTTCCACCTTCGCGTTTGACGAGTTCACCGTCTGGGGCTACTCGAATCGAGGTCACCAAGGCGATGTAATGGTTCAGACGATGTGGCGCGAAGTCGGGCTGTGGCTCCAGAATACGGCGCGTTGGACGTCGTTCTCTCTACAGCTGGTGCGTGGACTGTTCATGCGAGAGCATCACCTTACCTAACGTATTATTATCAGGTGGCGATCTGAATTCAAGAGCAAAGGTGTCTACAAGAACCCATCAACTTCGTTAGACAACCTTACCCATCAGAAGCTATCACGGTCTCCTCAATTCGCCTCGCGCCTGTCGTACACCGCGATCCCCCTTTCTTCTTCAAGCGCACCTCTCGGCTCTGGCCTCACTCCCGACAAATCCGGCTCGGAATGCCGTCCGAGACGGCCAGACACTGACCGCGAGACGACCGTGACCCACCGGAAAGCGTCACGCCGCACGGGTAGAAGCAGACGTTGCAAGCTCTTGGGATTGTCTTCCAGGACAAGACGGTCATCAAACTGGTGTTGTTGACGGGTGGCGAAGCTAGCCGAACTGGCGTTCGAAGTGGGCAAGGTGGTCATTGGAGATGGTTTATCATCTCAAAGAAGGACGTGTTCAATTATGCTACCTATGATTAAGACAAGCGAATTCGTATGGCCCTCCATGCTTATGTTAGTTCCCGTATTCCCCTGCTGTGACTTCTCAATCTGAATCCTCGAACGATTCGTAGTCACCATACAGCTTTTTCAGATGTTGTATCATCTCGTGAGGTGCCCTGTTACCAGGTGAATTCTTCTTGTATTTCTCAACCGCCTGCCGAATGGTCTTCGCGTTTACTCCGTTCATTCCCATGTCAACTCCTACGTGAGGAATGTTAAGGAAGCACTGCTTCAATGACTCCTCGGATTCGAAGTCCTGGATGGTGACACGAGTGTCTGCGACTTTGACGATCCACTCTACGAATGCAATCGTAAGTGATAGTATCTTCGCGCCACATCAGGGTCTAACATACGGTACCTCTGCCAGTAGCATTCCATAGCCACCCCCACCGAGTATAACTCCTTGCAGGGAACGCGATAGAACGTGGGTAGTAGAGACTTCGGCTCTGGTCCCTGGCATTCACCGCCATCGTGCTCATGCATTGAGGCGAGATCGATGAACCTGAACGTGGTACCGTCTGGGGCGAAAACAACGTGCTTCGGCACGAAGTCACCATGTTCCAGCTTGTTTTTGTGGAAGTAGACGTGCAGAGTGTTCATTATGTTGTAGCTAGTCGTTCGTCAGATGGAATCCGAGTATCAGTGCCGTGCACGAAGAAGTAATGATTGTGCTCACCGAAGGTCCCGATCTCGTATCTTATGATAGTCCTCCAGGAGTTCATCCCAGCTGGCATCTCGCGGCTTGAGCGAAGACCCAACATGCTCAAGCAAAACGCAAGCGATATCTTCTTTGAAAAAGAAGCCGTAGCATCGAGGGATAACTTTGCCTTGCAGGTGACTATGAGCAGAATAATTTTGTGCCTCTTTCTGAAGACGTTCGACTTGAACGTGACCCCAAGCTAGTTTACAGACCATAGTCTGCCTGTTCCATTCCGGTATCGCTGCGCAAAATGGAGCGTCATGCTGGCCATCGCTGCTTGACAGCGTGCCGATCAGCACGTTGCGGTTGAGACCCTGGTCAAGTGCTTCAGTTTGGATCCTCTGAGTGACCTCGAAGTCGAAGTGACCTTCGGCCAAATTGTCTGACATCGAAGGCATCATCGAGAGACCTGGATGTCCAGTCGGAAGGGATGAGTGACCGTTCAGGTTGAAGTGAATGTATGCAACCATGTTTCACTTGCGTGGTCGGGGGTATCAAGCACTGAGGTTTGGGATGAGAAGAAACCAGCATCTTACGTCAAAATGGTGGTGTTAGAGCGAATGACTGAGTACTCACCCATTGACATGGACACCCAATAACGAGCACAGAGAGAGTCGCTGTTTCAACCCCGCTGCATTCTCCACGCCTATCTCAATCGCTGAATCTCGGCAAAGACAGTCTCCTCAATCCTCGTAAAACGATGACTTCTTCGACCATCGATAGTCTGAGGGCGACGGGCGGCGAGTTGCACGCAGCACAAAGCTCACGCCACATCTGGTCGCAGTAGAACAAGAATCGGTGGTGGGAGTATGAAGCAGAGCATGAGCGGAAGGGATCCGGACGGACCGCGCCTACTACGCTTACATACAAAATCCGGATTCCAAACACTGACAGCTTGCCGCACTCAGTGAGATTGAATATTGATCCTCAAACTAAGACATCTCGATACTTCAAAAAGAATAAGAAGGCTGTAATGAAATTAGTCTCATACGTCGGTAGTGATGTTCAGTCGACACTATATCCTCGATATACGCGCTTCCCTACAGAATTTCGCTCCCTGACGTGCCCAGGTAGATCATAACGATGGAATGGAGGTCAAGAAAATCCGCCCAAGTGAAGTTCTTGGCGAATGCTTCGGCACTATGAACCTGGTGTCGAGTCTGATCTATATTAAGATTCGACTACCGTTAGCTTTCTTGACTACTGCGGAGCCGGCATGATTGAACTTGCAGGAAACTACTCACTAACGACTGTTTTTCCTGAACTTTCTGAATAAAGACATCCACGAAAGCCTTCACATCTTTGAACGCCACGTTACAGCATATCTTGCAAGTGTCGGATTTGGAAGATACTTGAGCGAGGAACGCCTCTAGCACTCCCTCTGTCGTGACAGCGCGTTTGATGTCCGGGATGGTTTGCAGCGTAGAGATAACATCCTCCATATATGTCTTCCACCACGATTGCACCCAACATTTCGCTTCAGAGGGACCCGTTTTATGATTGTACGAGTACCGCGGGCAGTCTACATCTTTCCCGTGCGGTCCGGACCAAAACCAAAAGTAAGGCGTAGCACGCCACTTGGACATGGCAGACCAATCTTGGGCGATTGCGACTGCCACATTTTTGCAATCCCTGTGAAAGACGAGCAAAGAACGCAACATTTCACCCGTGATTTGCTGTAGTTCTGGATAAAGTGCCAAGAGCGTATCTTGAGGATGACGGAGTGCATGTTCAGCCGCTTTGCGGGCCAAGCGGGCCTCGTCGTATTGACAGGCCAGAGCGTAAATGGGAACTGGGTGGTCTTCGGAGATGACGCTCATCCGCCTGACTGCATTTGTTGAGGCGCGAGGTATATCAAATTTCCTGGCGATTTCCAGAGCTTTGCGAACATAGAATAGCTCTGGTATCTGTGGCACCTGATTTTCGTCGCGTATGCTGATAGTGAGGAGTGGATCCGGGAGGGGGTAGCAGTATCGCAGCATCATTTCGATGGTGGAAGCATCTTCAACCATTTCAATCACGGGAAGTTGAGACGACGATGCGACCTCGGCATTCAGTTCCTGAGGTAGACTGAACATGGCCCGAAAGAATGGCGACGCCTGCGACAAGATGAGCTTGAAGACACGAAATTCAGAGCCTTCGCAGGATCTCAGGATCACATCTGCCTCTGGGTCTGTGAAGTCAGGCGGTGGGGGTGGCGCCACATCCTCCTTTTCAGCTCTCTCGCCGGTGTCGGGGTGATTGGATGGAACTTGGACGATAACGTCAGCCATGATGCCGTTATAGCTCGAGGCAATACTGGTAGACAACAGTCAAAAGAAGATTTGAGAAGAGTGAGAGGCTGCAGCTTACTTCTTTCTTGAACTGTCGCGGCTGACGCCACTACAATCAGCCTGTAGAGGGGTCGCTTTGGGAGAGTACTAGAAGAGAAAGAAACCAAGTTTGCCCTCTGTTGTATCGAGCGAGGCATAGTGCAGGTCCACACGCGGTGCGACAGGCAACGTTGATGTGAGATCGATTAGATGATGGATAGAAACACCGATATGAGGGCCGAGGTACCGGAGCGGCGAAGAGGAAAGCAGAGCCCGATGTGAGCGAGTCAATACTCTCGAGAATCAGGGTATGTTTCTACAACTAGTTGCCTCCTCTCAAGGGCTAGTCCAACCGTGAAAGGATCACTTGAGACAACCACGTCGCCCTCCTCTTCAGCATTGTCTTCCGATTCAGTGTCTATATTCAAAGGTGCACCGAGATTGGCCGTGAATCGGATACTGGAGACGGCGAGTCTTGAGGTCGTGGCCAAATCGATATAGGAGGGATCGCCGGAGAACCGATAGACACGTCGAAGGTTGAGAATGAAGCGGCAAGTAGTCAGCGAGCCCAGACTGTTAAATTGATCAGTAATGTGGGTGCGTTCTGATAATTGAAACGTACCACATCTGCGTAACATCCGGCTGATATGGACAGCACTAAGAGGTCAGGCAATGTTTATCACGAGAAAACTCCGATAGCATACCAAGAGAGACGTTGTGTTGCATTTGAGCACGTAAATCATGCAGAGCTTGGCAAAAAGAAGCAGACTGGGGGGTTTCAGATTCACAGATCTCATCTTCGTTGAGCATGATGCGTACTGACATGAAGTAGAGTGTGCCGTCTCTGAGGAGAACTGCCGACAAAGAGGTCTTGCTTCGCTGCTTGTATAATTGTATCACGGTAGTGGCTGTCTTGATCCAGGTCAATACAACGACGATGACATCGAGACCGGCAATACCGAAATTTTCAACAACTCGACTGGTGCAGATGCATCAGCTGGAGAGAAGAGCGAACACGGATAGGTACGTACGCCTGTAAAGAATGAGGAACTGAAAGCCACGCTTAATGTTATCTCACTCACGACTCATATGGGTGTCCAGTAAACGCGTACTGGCGAAACAGGTTCAATCAGCTGTGAGCGTAGTACTTCGAAGTGAGAAGAGCCCACCGCAGTCGTTCCGAGGTAAAGCAGGCCTGGGATGAATACGAGAGAGGCCATGAACACGCTGCAACCAAAGATTGCATATATGCGTAAAGTCACAAAGTCTGAGGAAGGGTTTGTAATCGTGAGAACTACGTATGGAGAGAATACTCACATATGTAAGCGAGCAGCGACGAGATCATCAAAACATCCTTTGTCCTGACGACAGGCGTACATCTATGAAAATGTTAACCACGTTGCGTAGCTAGAGAAAAAGAGGAACTGACGCCTGTAAACACAATGTCAGTGAACAATCGACATGTGTTCATCGGTGACACGCACTGCACAGACATCCTTCACCCAGATTGCTTCAGCGAGATGAACAGCGACAAATGCGAGCATGAGGTACCGAGTGGAAAGAAAGATGATCGTCGCGCTATTGCATGGACGACGCCAAATGCATCGTACTTCGTCGGAGAACGTGAGGGCCACGTCATAGGTGAACAAGGCTACATGGCGTTGATTGGTCGCCGTCAAAGGCAGTACGAATGATTACTCACCACTGAGCATCCATGAGCAAATGACGTCCCTACAAGGAGCAACGATTGCGATCAGTAGGCGTAAGTGCAGTGCACAGTGGACCTGTAGCTACGCATCACCCTGGTGCCAAGTCGATTGCCATGTCTCCATGGTATGAATTCTATGGCGGTGAAGATGACTCAGTCAAGAAGTACGTCATCAATATGAGCGTAACGTACTTAGAAACTTTGTTCACAGAGGACATACTGGCTGTCGCTAAGATCGTATGAGCGTCGGCGAACTTGAAGAGAGACTACAGTGATCACGACGTACGACCCCGTTGTTCTATTTATACTTGGCCTGGATCTCGACACCCTAGGTGAGGTGAGGTGAGGTGAGGTGAGGTGAGGTGAGGTGAGGTGAGATTACCGAACTGGGTCCCTGCAAGGAAGAATGTTGGTGTCAGTGAAACTGATACAGAATACTCGGGCCCTACGTGTCTATCAACCGACACTATGAGCTCGCGGCGAGCTGTCGCGGCATTCGCAATATGACGATCCACTTCATCTCAGTCGTGCCTCATCCCATCTATCCACGCTCGATGGTGCGCGGAAGATCGAAATGGTAGCCAGCGCGGTGATGCGCCGCCCAGACATTGTGTTACCCGCTTCACACAAAGAGCCCATGGTAGTGGATGATCGGCACAGAGCCAAGATGCTATCAGTACAGCAGAGCAAGTGTTTCGTGAGTGCTGAGACTTATAATACCGGGCAAGCTGCACTTACCATTGTGTTTAACAGTACTAGCTTGATCAGAGGTACGACGACCCAGGACATCTTGTACATTCAACGGGTTCATAGGAGGAATATGGTTGAAAAGGGGCCGGATCCTGCACACAAAGGTTCAACGATCAATGCTGTGGAAAGCGTATTGTGCGACAGATACCAGTCCTCCATGTTCATCTGCAGGTGCTGCAGATGCGAATCACCTTCTTGCGATAAAAGGTGGGAACATATATTGCCATTGAAGAAGATAAAACGTACAACGGTCGACATTTCTCCGTACGTCTTTGTCGTACCCCCGGACCGGAATACTCTTGAAGCTTTCGCGACATGGAGAGTGTGTGTCGACACAGAAAACGGACGATGGCAGTGTAGACGCTCAAAAAATTCAAAGTCACAGACGCGGCGCGTAACGAAAGCATGATCATCGTGACGTCTTTCCCAAAGTCACTTGACCGCGTCCGCGACTCGTGGGAATTGGACATAGGGATATGCGGAGGCCCTGGCCCCTGCGTGACGCGTCAACAAGATGGTATTACGGTGCTGCCCTCTCACTGTCAGGATGCCATCCACGTTGACACTCAACTTCGATGTTAAAGATCTCAAGATCTGCGCCAATTCCGGCGTTGGCAAGTCTCTCGTCGAAGCCAAGCAACTGGCTGCTTATATCGACTCGGCGTCGACTATCTCAATGACCTGTGTATCTGCCAACGAAGACATAACATACGTTCCTAGTGTTGCTCTCAACGCATCTGACACGACATCGCGCTCAGTCCGCTGCGATTTCTGTCAATCAGCGCTTTGTGGTAGCTTTCAAGCTGCATTAGTCCTTACCTAATCAACACAAAAGTTGTATATAAAGACCCAACGGTGTCTGTAGAGCTTCAACACATCTGCTTCGCTAGTATTCGCGATCACTTCGACTCACAATTCGCAAATCCAAGCTCATCTACTAGGTAAGGCCATTCGACATCATTCATCATAGGCCTCTGCCAACGTCTCACGCTCACAGGCGCGTAGCCATCCCATATATAGAATGTCGACCGTAACCTTTAACTTCGACGTTATAGTTGTCGCAAGCCTTCGTGGCGTACCAGGCGTTGACTTGCATCGTCTCAACAAGACTGCTCCTTACGTTGGCCATGCGACACCGTTAGCTCTGACGTCCTCGGCCGATGGCAACGCCAGCGCCGCCATGACAGGCCAGTTGTCAGACACAAGTCTTTCCTTCGAATTCGACGTGCAAGATATTGTCTGGACCAGCCGTGATTCTCATGAAGACGGCTGCGAACGACATGTCTGGCGTGGTCACTTTCCGACCTCCGTGCTAAGCAGTCTCCGCGGTATTAGGCCTCGGGCCGACCACCCCATAATCTGCAAACTTGTGCGCGGGCAAAGTAATGTGGATAGGCTTCGAACCGAATACATCAACTACACGACCACGCTACTCGATTTACAAGGCGGCATGGCTCCCTATTGTTATGGCAAATATACTGGTACCTGGGACGGACAGCCTGTCAGCTGCATCTTTCTTGCGGACGCAGGAACGAAAATTCAAGGTCCGGGTTCGTGGCCGGACCTCTTGGGCAAGTTGAACATAGACCAGAAGTAAGTGTATTCTATAGATAGAGGCGAATGGCATGTTCATGAGCTGCCACATTTTTAGACGAACTATTCTCTCACATCTCAAAGACCTCCACGGTCGCTACAATTTGGTCCATTCTCAGCTGAGCCCTAAGCACATCTTACTGAAAGATCAGTCTGTCACCTTCGTCGATTGGTCCAAATTGGCGTCGCACGAGACTTACGGCTGTCCAACTGTGCAATGGGTCAAGGAGTCGATCACTCCCAGTGTGCACTACGGAGCTGATTGCCATGAGATGTATGCGGCAGTCAGTGGCGTAGGATACCTATGGTTCGACTGTAAGTTGCAACATTCAAACTTCTGTTACGGTTGCCCAGAAGCTTGCTCACACCATTCGCCGATGCCCAGACTCCATCAAAGCAGGGAAGCAACAGAACATCAATGTCCCACTTGCCAAACTCACGAACGAGAATCAACTCTCGGCTGAAGACCTGAGGTTCTACAATGTCACCGCGGAATCAGTGCTAAATGCCGTCACAAAGCACCCATTCCTGAAGAAGAAAACAGGGCCGCAATGGCACGAGGAGTACAAGCAGAGGTGTCGCCTAACGGAGGTGATGCGCAGGCGCAACAACTTTATGATTAAAGATACAGCCGACATGACACTGCAGGTGGAGGTAGATGAAAGAGAAGTGAACGAAGTTGAGATTCTAGATGGTCGCCTCGGCGGGCTTTGAATGCATATCCTTGAATTGAGTTCAGAGAATAGCAGCACATAACAATACACAGCCGGATGTCAAGTACTTGTACACCGCTCGTGCTTGCCTTGGCAGCGACAGAAATGGTATAGCAGCAACGGCAGAGGAAGTGAGGTTCTGGGAAAATGACTTGAAGAAATGCGAACCAAGATGTTACGAATGTCCACAGTAGAGATCACGGGTATGTTAGACACTGCAGCCACAACTGTGGACTTGAATCGGCGATGAGGATGTCTTCGAGCTTGACGTCGTGGTGCACGAGGGGCAACGCGATAGATGGTTTCGACTGCAAAGCGCCGTGGGTAACGCCAGCGTAGCTAAGGCCCTGATCAACAACCGGCGAGAATCCGGATTCTGCGC